>JZSA01002990.1:0-30661 GCA_000956155.1 Cotesia vestalis | reverse complement strand
GTCCTTTACTCAGCGTTTTAGCTCGAGACAAGATGGCTAACGCTCTCCCAAACTTTTGTCGATTTTTCTTCAAATGAAATTTACAAGTGATTTATTTTCTACTTTTAACTAAATGATTTTAACAATTACATTTTTAAAATTATTTTCTGATACTAATTTTACTTCTATTTCTTTTACACAATCAAAAATTCGTTCCAAGTTATTTATGTTGATTTTAACTAATTTTGACTTCTGATGATTTTACTAAAATATTTTACTGGAATTATTTCCATGATTTTAATTGACACAAAATTAACTGATTTTACCCAAACTTAATTATCATAGATCAAATTTTCACGTGACACCAAAATCATGAATTAACAAACTGAAATAATTCCTAGTAAAATTAATCCAGACTCTGCCTACGTGTTTAATTAATAACCCGAAATAATTCTTGGTATTATTAATTAAATATTTAGTTATTTTATTTCTGACTAGTTCTTAAATTTATTCTTAATTTCATTCGGACTTTTATTCTGATTAGTTTACCAAATTTCGTTCTTAAACATCTTGTTAATTATTCTTAATATTCAGTTAAATTAATTCTTAAACTTGGTCAAATTACCGAGTACTTAAAATTTTGTTTAGACCAATTACTTAAATTTTGGTAAGATTAATTAATTAAATTTTTATTAAACTAATGATTGTGACCGAACGCGAAATGGCGATAACCTTCAGCCGACTTAAGGCCTGGCTGATGCCGCTTCATCGAGAATCTATTTAGACGTATTTATTGTACCTGGAGTTTCCTTGGGGTTTTTTGTCTAAAATCCCTCGACGTTATTACTCCTGGCTTTCTTGTCTTTCCTTGATGTTTCTCCTCGATGAGGTGTTGTTGACGGCACGGTCCTGAATCACCACTTCGTAATTTGACTCTCAGGAAATAATTTTTTTTTTTGGAACACCAAATAGGCATTAGAATATTTCTTAAATTAATGAGATTTAAGCGAGCTGTCATTGGGCCTAGCACGCATTAAATTCACTAAGATTCATCGCCTCGTTCCACAAAAAGCGATAGATTAAAAATAATTACCTGAGTGAGATGTTTACAATCTCGATTCTTCGATCGTTCGGACACAATAAAACTTACCAAAATTTCTTGGTGCGTTTCTTCTTTACTCTGCTCTCCCCACTCTCACTACACCGACACCTCCACCTTGGGGACTCACTTACGAGTCTAAAATTATGCCTACAAGAGCTTAAAATTACAGCGCTCTGTGATCCGTCGATAATTAGACGAGTGCGGGTAAAAGGGCTTTTAACGGGTAACGGTCACTCCGTTACAAATTGATTGGATTCTTAACCATCGACTAGTAAATAATTTTGACTTACTATTAGATATGAATTTTGGAAATTGGATACTCACACAACTCAGACTATATACCCGTTTTAGAAAACGTGTCTAAAAACGTGAGCAAATAAGAATGTATTAAATGAAATTAAAATTCCAAAATCGGTTACGGAGGCACTAAGTTCTAAGTTTACCTCAATCACATTTCAACATCAGTTTTATGAAAAAAAAGCTCGTTTGAGGCTTTTCTTATCGATTGAAAAATCCAAAAATTTCGGATTAGTTGAGATTCAACTTTTGATAACTTTTGAGAAATTTACTTTACAAGGAAATTATAAAATACTTTTTGGTGTAGAACGCTTTGTTTCCTTTAAAATATACTTTGTTCTTACTGCTCGAATTAGCCATAAGAAAGACAGAGGACTTCAATTTAACAAAAAATTTGTGATGTGTTATTCGAATAGGAAAGTAATTAAAAAAAATGCATTGTTCTTGTTTTTTCAAGTCTTAGATTTACTTTCAAGAAGGTAAGAAATGAAGCCTGTAAATAGCGTAACCCATAAAATTTAAATTTTAAGGTTGTTTATAGCAGATTTCTCATTCTATAAAGGTAATAAAAAAAAGCATACGAAAATTTCACCCAAATCGAACGGTTCAGGGTTAATAGTGGTCGATGTGCCAAAGCATTCTTTCTTCTAATGCCCTATGGAAGTACTATCTAAGAGGTGATAAAAGTATTATTTTTCTATAGAGCAGTGGTACGCAGAGAGCAATTCGATATTGTAAGTGGATGGGTCATGTAATACATTATTATACTCTTATTTCTGCACATATATATCTTAGAAATGGTACAGATAGAAACAAAACAAAAAAAAGTTTGAAAAATCCAAAAGTGCACGACTCACAATGCTCATTTAGTTCTAAAATATTAATAAAACAAAGAATGTGAAAAAAAAAATAAATCAAACAGCTAAAATAGCACGATAATGCGCAAGTGCCTCTAGTAAGATTAATGTACACAATATATATAGACATACAGTCTTCTGGTTTTTGTTTTATTTTATTAATTGAACATAAAAGACGCGTGTGTGTGTGTGTGTGTGTGTGTGTGTGTGTGTGTGTGTGTGTGTGTGTGTGTGTGTGTGTGTGTGTGTGTGTGTGTGTGTGTGTGTGTGTGTGTGTGTGTGTGTGTGTGTGTGTGTGTGTGTGTGTGTGTGTGTGTGTGTGTGTGTGTGTGTGTGTGTGTGTGTGTGTGTGTGTGTGTGTGTGTGTGTGTGTGTGTGTGTGTGTGTGTGTGTGTGTGTGTGTGTGTGTGTGTGTGTGTGTGTGTGTGTGTGTGTGTGTGTGTGTGTGTGTGTGGCATTCGATTAGGTTCCACCAAACTTAGATTTCCTACAAATTTGAACCGATTCGGACGGATATATTTCGAGAAATCTTACAAAAAATTAAAAAAATTTTTTTTTTAAACTTGGTTTTTTTTGAATAACTCTTAAATGCCTCGACCGGTTGATCCTAAAATCTAATCAACTTTTAACCTTCAAAAACGACGTCGATCACCGCTAACAGCGTCAAAATCGGTTCATTCGTTCGGGAGATATCGTGAACGAAAGAAATCGAAAAAATCAAAAAAATGAAATTTTTCAAGAAAAACTCTAAAATTTCTCATCTGATTAATTTATGATAACATACTGTTCATAGTACTTAAAAAACTGCATAGATTGCTGCAAACTGCGTGAAAATCGGTTAATTTGTTCGAGAGATATCGTTGTTGAAAAATTTCGAAAAAAGTGTTTTTTTTACATAATTTCTTTTTAGATCGTTTTCGATGAAATAAAATAATTATTAGACTCGACAAAACCACATCGATCGCTGTCAAGAACGTGAAAATCGGTTGATTGGTTAATGAGTTATCGTTGTCGATAAAATTAGGAAAAAGTGCATTTTTCAAATTTTTCTTAGATTTTTGGTTTGATGAGTTTGTGTTTAAAAGTATATTATAGAATTTAAAAAACTGGGTTGAATGCTGTCAACTGCGTGAAAATCGGTTCATTCATTCAGAAGTTATTGCAGTTTGAAAATTAAAAAAATACTGATTTATTAAACCTCTATCAGACTTTTGAGCTCGAAGAGCTCAATATAATATATCTATATTATTTAACAAGTTATAAGCTATGAAATTTAAAAAAAATGTGGAAAAATCTAAAATTTTTACAAATGAATGCTTATAACAACTGATAAACAATAGTTAGAGGATCGATTTCGAATTCATTTTAAAGATAAATAAATCCTTTTCAAATATGACTTTAATGTTTCTTACCATATCTCTAATAGTTGTAAAGTTATAGCAATTGGTCACTTGACAAATTATATAACAGCTGTAATTTCATTGTCATATAATATTTAAAAATGCTGTAAAAAATACAAAAAAAAATTTTTTTCACTTTGTTATACATAGTTGCTTTTGTAATTTCTTAAAGTTTTCGAAAAAAAATATAGCGGTTAATGATATTTGTTTATAACAAATTGTTAAGTTAATAAACAATGAAATCTATAAAATCTATGTATATGTAGTATCAGAAATACTGGATAGGATATTGATGTTGTTAATATCTAAAAAAGAAAACCACAGGTCAAGTAATTTAAGTGTTATGTTTATTAGAAGAAAATACAGAGGTCGGTCTACACGGAATAGTTCTTCAGGACTGTCTTCTCAAATCCTTTTTCTTAATTACTCTACCTACTACTTGGGCCTCTCACCCCACTCAGTCATACTTTTACACTGCGCAAAAATAACTTAAACTTAAAGTTCCCACGCATTTTCAAAATACTTTTAAAAATCACTCGTACGATTGTGCATATTTTCAACAATCTTACCTATCTGTCAAAACATCTGCACACAGTATGTTCGACGTACTTACTTAAATCTTATAATTTATGATATCTTAAACCTTTAGTTACAAAAATGAAAACTCTACAGTGATCATAAAACTACAAAAAAGATAAGCTACAACCTAATTTTACAACTCTACATTCGGCCATCCTGCGACGGCAATTGCCCTCAATTGTCATGGTCGGATTCCACATCAGCTATTTGGTTTTCCTCCTCAACACGCATCCCCCATGGCTTTATATGGTCGGCTGATGTTGATGTTTGTCGAGGCCTCTCTTGCTTACCCACTTTTTCAACGAGGTAGCAATCGTTTCTCAACTTTCTGGTAATCCGGTAGAGACCCAAAAATTTTCCTTTTGATTTTAACTCTGGTCTAAACGGCGTCCATTGAATAGCCACCCAATCTTCCTCTTCATAGACCTTGCCTGTTTTACGATGTTTCTTGAACCCTCGGCGATTTTCGTATGGAGTCTTTTGGATCTGTCCCTTCGCATCTTGTCGTAATTTCTCTCGGTCTTCTTCAAACTGTGTTGCTAATTCTTTTTCAATTGTCTCGTTCAAATTCAGGTCATCTTTCATTCGCATGTTAAACCCAAACAATATTCGAGATGGAGCTTTACCTGTACTGCGATTTGGCGTCGCGTTGATATATTTTTGCACACAATCTACATGGTTGACCAATTCTCTGGTGTTGATACAACCATTTTAGTAAGAAGCGAAATATGATTTATCCTTCCAACTTGTCCGTTTCCTGGTGGAACGTCTATCACTATCTAGGAATGCCCGATTTTTTCACTTTCATAATATTCTTGATAATCTTTCGATGTAAAAGCTGTTCCTCGATCAGATATAATTCTTCTAGGATTTCCAAAAATACTAGATTGATTCCGCAGTCGCTGCAATACCTCGGCAGTATCCGTCGATTTTGTTGGATACAACCAGACCAACTTGCTGAAAGCATCAACAATTGCCAATATGTGTTTGTACTTTTTTGGTATATTAGTCATCGGTCCCACGTGGTCTATGTGGTAAGTGTTGAGTGGTCTGTCACCCTTACAAATAGAATGCAACAATCCCTCTTGTTTGCCTTGTTTTCTTTCAGCTAAGATACAGTCAAGGCAATTGGCGACTACCTGCTCTACCTTCTGACGCATCCCTTTAAACCAGAAGTTCCATTGACAATGGCTTCGGTTTTGTTAATACCAAAATGTCCTCGGTTGTGTGCTCTTTTAATGACCTGTATCTCCATACTCTTCGGAACTACCACGCGTGGTTCTCCATCTAGTCTTCTGTACAACAACTTATTTCTAAATAAATATCCGTCAGCTTTATTACGCGTTGCGGCGTCTAGAATTTGCTTAAGACTATTATCTTTGTCTTGCGCACTTCACAAACACGTAATCAAACCTTCGTCATTTTGACAAATATATAAAATTATAGGTTACGGATTTCGACTAAGCGCATCTACATGTACCATGTTTTTACTTGGCCTATGCTCGATTTCATAGTCAAAATCTCGTAACAATAACACCCATCTTGCCACTCTCAAACATATTTTTTCTTTTTTCACAGTAGCAATAAATGCTTGACAGTCAGTTACAATTTTAAATTTAATGTTCAACAAATACACTCTAAATTTTTTTAATGCTTTTATAATCGCTCATACGTCCAACTCATAACTACAATAACTATTGTAATTTTTATTAAATAAAGTAGTAACAGTGGACTATACTTGTCATTTAATAATTTCTACGATCGACTATTGTAAATTTTATTCAAAAAGCAGTACTAGCAAGAGCCTTAGAAAGTCCAATACTCCAAAACTCAAGGAACTAATCATACAAGACGTGTTAGTAAACTTTAAGATTGAACCATCGTAAAAATGGACAGCCGTTTTTTAAAAGAAATTGTAGGGAGGAAGAATGATAGGATGTTGAACTCATGGTTAACTTTGCAGAAACCGAAAAAACAATTCGAAAATTTCAATCGGGAATATCCATGACCAACACTCACACTAATTGAGAAATATTCCCACTCAACTATGGTAAAATTGGTTACTTCTATTGGAAAGATAAAGAGACAGCACTGAAAATTTGTGAAAAGAATAACAATATTTCTAGATCTTAATCGTTATAGAGTCAGAATTTCTTAAACGGTCCACTAAAAATCGACTATTCGATTTTGATATATCTATGAGCATATTTTGGTAGCTTTATAGGTTGAAAGTAATACCCTAAAATGATTTTTGAAAATTTTAATTTTTCAAAAATTTATGATCAAGTAAAAATTTCAAGTACTTTTTTTTTAAATTAAAATATATCAGTGAATAATTGCTGGATTTCAATGAAACTCGGTTTATATGCTAAGGAATAGCAGATGAATAGAACAAAAATAATTTATGAGAAAAAAAAATTGTTTATAATTAATTAGTTTCATAATAAACAAATGGTAATTAAACTAACTTTTCGGTGCTGTAGAAAAAAATTTTTTTTTTAAATATTCGTTGAACTATGAACTAAATGATGGCACAAGAAAATTTTAGTGCTCTCTTACCAGGAAAAAGATATGAACGATTGAATGTGGTAGACAGCGGCCGAGGCGAACGTGCTACGCCGAACGCTGCTCCTAGGCCGAGCTTCCGAACATACTTCTACCTTCTGCAATTTTCCAGGCTAAATAAAACTTTTAAAATAAATGACATTATTAAATATTTATTAAAATTTAGAATTTATTTCTTTACAGATTTTGTAACTTTCATGACAGAACTTTTGCAATAATTTGAAAAAATTTTACATTCAAGGAAATTATTCTTACACGGCTTGAACGAATGAAATGTACGAAATTTTTTTTTCAAAAAAAAATTTTTAGTTATGTGGTAAGCCAAAAATGTTTATTAAAGTCAAATTAGCAGGCTAAAATCAAATTTTTACTCGATCATAAATTTTTGAAAAATCGAAATTTTCAAAAATCATTTTAGGGTATTACTTTCAACCTATAAAGCTACCAAAATATGCTCATAGATATATCAAAATCGAATAGTCGATTTTTAGTGGCCCGTTTAAGAAATTCTGACTATTATCTTACTATTTAAGATACTAATATAGTATTTTTTTAGTCGTATTTAGTACAATAATTATTTGGTGAAATTACGATAGTAAGTTATAAAATTTCGTAAATCAATAGTAAATTTTCTTCTAAAATATTTGACAGTTACAAGTAATAAAAGTACAGTCCAGCAGTACAATAGTTGTGTTGTAAACTTTTCCAGAAATTTTTTTTCGTGAATAAAATGACCCATATCGTGTTCTAAGACCATGCGAGGTTACTTTAGCCAATTATAAAAATCTGAACACGGGTTGACCTAGCAAGCAATCCCTGAAACTTTTCGTTATATTCGAGCTTAGAATGCTCGACATATTTTTAATTACAAAGTTTTAACTCTTTGAGCTTAAAAATATAACTTTTACACATTTTAAGCTCGAAAATTTACGAGTTGTGTTTGAAAACACTTTCTTTGTTAATTTGAACGGCAATATCTTTCGAACTGGTCAACCGATTTTGATATAGCCTAGGGCATTCAATGTATTTTATCGAACACAAATGTATAACATTTCACGACGACAAGATCTAACGCAAAATTCCATAGGTATTGACAAGAAAAATTACTTTGTACTTTTTCAACATTGATATCTTTTGAACGAATCAACCGACTTTGATACGCTTCGTGGCATCAAACGTGGTTCTATCGCAAAAAACAGATTACCCATTACCTTGACACAATCGGACAAAAAATTTTGAAGTTATGTAAAAAAAACATTTTTGCATGCCTTTAGCACGTATCTGGGAAAAAATTTAATAGATCGACTTAGATTTATAGACCGTATACGAACAGTAAATTTATATAAAAAATTTAGACTTAAGCTACAATGCCTTTGTTATGAAAATCTAATACTTATACTTTCATGGTAATTAACTACTTTTTTTTTTTACTCCTTCTCTCGGACCGCACTGACTCTTCTGTTTTTCTTCTGAATAACAGACTCAGACTCAATCAAACTCATACGGTCCAGATCCTAGTTAATCCGGTAAAGTCTATTGGGATAAGTTAAACTGAGTTTACATCTCCCTACACAATCTTGAATTGACCCCTCACCTTCTTCTCTACAATTTTCTATGGCTCCCTTTTCTTCTGATTATCTTTTTCGTTAGGCCAAATAAGTTTATTCGTATATTTTAACTTATCCTAGTAATAATCTTGTTTAATCCTATCTTGAATATTTCACTAAATAGCTTGATGAATCTGTTGTTCCTTGATGATTGGACAGAAATAGTAATTCTCACCCTCTGGCGATATTTTTTCATAAATATAAATTCCATAATACTTATAAATATTTAATAATACATTGAGTTCTGATCATAGCAAGAAATTTAGAGCTTTGAACGAATAATTTTGTCATTGTATTCATTAGTTTATGTCATTATTTTATTTCATAAATACATATATATTATGTAATAGATATAAATATGATAAATGTAAATCTATAATTTTTTACGGTTGTTCCGTTAAGACTATTAGGCTATGCATCCGATTGAATTGAAATTTCGCATCCATATAGAGAATACATTAACTTAATGAATAGGCTAACTTTTTTATCATTGTTGAATCTCTGAAGTGTATAGCAGGGGCGTTAATGATTAGAAGAAATTATAAAAAACTAAATTTTGAATATGAACTCGTCTAGGTATAAAATTTATAGAGAATTTGTAGGACTTTGTAGTGAGCAAATAAGAATGTATTAAATGAAATTGAAATTCCAAAATCGGTTACGGAGGCACTAAGTTCTAAGTTTACCTCAATCACATTTCAACATCAGTTTTATGAAAAAAAAAGCTCGTTTGAGGCTTTTCTTATCGATTGAAAAATCCAAAAATTTCGGATTAGTTGAGATTCAACTTTTGATAACTTTTGAGAGATTTACTTTACAAGGAAAATATAAAATACTTTTTGGTGTAGAACGCTTTGTTTCCTTTAAAATATACTTTGTTCTTACTGCTCGAATTAGCCATAAGAAAGACAGAGGACTTCAATTTAACAAAAAATTTGTGATGTGTTATTCGAATAGGAAAGTAATTAAAAAAAATGCATTGTTCTTGTTTTTTCAAGTCTTAGATTTACTTTCAAGAAGGTAAGAAATGAAGCCTGTAAATAGCGTAACCCATAAAATTTAAATTTTAAGGTTGTTTATAGCAGATTTCTCATTCTATAAAGGTAATAAAAAAAAGCATACGAAAATTTCACCCAAATCGAACGGTTCAGGGTTAATAGTGGTCGATGTGCCAAAGCATTCTTTCTTCTAATGCCCTATGGAAGTACTATCTAAGAGGTGATAAAAGTATTATTTTTCTATAGAGCAGTGGTACGCAGAGAGCAATTCGATATTGTAAGTGGATGGGTCATGTAATACATTATTATACTCTTATTTCTGCACATATATATCTTAGAAATGGTACAGATAGAAACAAAACAAAAAAAAGTTTGAAAAATCCAAAAGTGCACGACTCACAATGCTCATTTAGTTCTAAAATATTAATAAAACAAAGAATGTGAAAAAAAAAATAAATCAAACAGCTAAAATAGCACGATAATGCGCAAGTGCCTCTAGTAAGATTAATGTACACAATATATATAGACATACAGTCTTCTGGTTTTTGTTTTATTTTATTAATTGAACATAAAAGACGCGTGTGTGTGTGTGTGTGTGTGTGTGTGTGTGTGTGTGTGTGTGTGTGTGTGTGTGTGTGTGTGTGTGTGTGTGTGTGTGTGTGTGTGTGTGTGTGTGTGTGTGTGTGTGTGTGTGTGTGTGTGTGTGTGTGTGTGTGTGTGTGTGTGTGTGTGTGTGTGTGTGTGTGTGTGTGTGTGTGTGTGTGTGTGTGTGTGTGTGTGTGTGTGTGTGTGTGTGTGTGTGTGTGTGTGTGTGTGTGTGTGTGTGTGTGTGTGTGTGTGTGTGTGTGTGTGTTGTGACGGGTTGTTTCTGTCCTTTGGTCACCCCTTTATCTAAGTTTAAAATTTCAGGGCGCCACTGGAATTTTTATCACGGTTTCCAGAACCGGTCCAAGCAAGAGAGATACCACAGGGTTGAGAGAAATTATAAGAGATTGACATAAATAACAGCAATTAAATTTAACATTACCTATAAGTTTATTTTCTTAACTTTACACAATTAAATTTTATTTTAAATTTTCACACACACTCACATACCATAAAAGTTTACTTAATCCTAACAGTACCCTCTGAAGGAGCGTCTATACTGTAGTTTCTATCAAAGTTTCCTATTCCTAACGATACCCTCATATGGAGCGTCTGTATCGTAGTTTCTATCATAGTTGATTATTTCTGACGGTTCCCTCATAAGGAGCGTCTATACCGCAGTTTCTACCTAAGTCGCGCTGTCCACAGGACCCTCACGCTCTAAGACTCTAGATTTGACCCTGGGTGGTCGCCCGGACCCCTGCCCAAGGTTCAAACCGTCCTTAGCTCTTTCGCTGTCGCCCGGACCCTCACTACGGGACTAAGGAACCTGAAGTCGACTAGGACAGAGGAGGATACCATGACACTAGTCGATAATCTGCTAATACTTACCTCCTCGACAGCCCGTGAACGAGGAGTATATAATGTAAAATATTTTCCACACAGACACACACACACAATTCTCAATAAAACAATTTTATCCAATTACACACTTGACTCTAATTTACAATCATTTTAAAATCCCAAATACTTTTTACAACATGACTTCCTGAGAATCAATTTTCCCGGTCCGTAACTTGACTTCGATAAATAATTTTATTTGATTCTGGTTGCTTAGTTATTAGTATCACAGCAGCGTTTTATTCAACCAAAGTTTTAGATTAATTAAAATTTACTCGAATTCAAGCTGCCTGAATAATCGGCTTATGTCTATTTTGAATTCCAGTAAGAATTTATGACTTAGTAGTTAACTTGGCTAAATTTTTCCAAGGCTCAAATTTTGTGTTAGTTTATTCTGCAATTATCATACTGGAATTTGACAAATTTAATTATCGAAGTTTTTGAACAATTTTAATCTATTGACAATTTTACTCTTGTAATTTTTATAGTTAAGTGTACTGATTGATAATATTAATTTTCTGAATTAAAAGATTTATTTCAACTATGATTTTTAATTTAAAAATTTTGATGATTCTCCGAAGTTAATTTTAATTACAAATTTTCATTTTAAATTTTAATTTATTGTAAATATTGATTTTATTAATTAATTTTAATCTAACTTAAATAAATTTTTATGTCGTTTTATTTTTAATTTCTAAGTTGTACTAAATTTAATCGACAGAATTTTCCTCTGAGGAATGACGCAATTTAACTTAATTTTACTGATACTAAAATTTCTGATTTTGTAAATTGTATCTTAAATTCATTTGGCAATTATAATGGTAATATAAATTCTAAATTTAACCTCCTTTATTTTTAACTTTCGAATTTTTTCGACTTGCTAAATTCTCTATTTTGTTCAAATTTTATTTTACTAATTTTAACTTCGACTTAAAATTTAGATGTTTAAATTAAATTCGGGTAATTAATTAATTAATCAAGTAGGGTAATTGGAAGACGAAACCTGGCCTGTGCCTAGAACTTCCGGGAGCAACGCAATATTTTACCGAGGTTATATTTTCTGTGCCTGAGAAATTTTCGGTGATTTCTTTCCTTTAAAATCAGCTTACGTTGTCGTAGCTTTCTGTCTAGGCTACTTTGTCTGCCAATCCGACAGTTCTATCAGGTACTTCGGATCTGCTTAATTGCATCGCAGCTCGGGATTTGGTCAACGATATAATTAAATCTGTAATTACAGTACTATTATAGTAATTATCAACGGATATTTAGGCTGGCTAAAGGCCTAGCAATAAATATCTAATTTTAATATTAACATAGTCGCTCTGAAAGTTCCACAGAAAATCCAGAGGAAAAGAAATAATTACCTGTAATTGCAGAATTCCGTGGCTGCTTTGTCGGGCTCCGGCTTCACAATGTCTTCTTTTCTTTCCGACCGCTTCACTCTGACCCGGTGTCGAACTATCCCAACCCTCGGAGCACTTCCACTCTAGACCCTAGAACTTATTTTGTCAAATTCTCACTCCGCGAGCATCTCAGATCACAGCGCCCTATGATCCGTCAATAATTAACCATCGTCGGGGTAAAGGCCTTCAATGGATAATAAAGAAGCCCCGTGACAGTATGTATGTATGTATGGATGGATGTATGGATGCATGTATGTAAACCTAAATTCTATGAGGAAAATCGAGGGTCCACTTGAGGTGCTCTTGAGGTGATCTTTCTCATATTTGACTACAAAACTATTTGTTAAGCTATTACTTAAGTGTGAAATTAAAAATTCTCAATTTTTAACCTTTTTTTTTTCTAAATATCAGAGATTTTTTAGAAATTGACAAATATTTTTGGAAAATCTGGGCTCAAAAAATTATAATCAATCGATGTCAATGGTGTAAATAATTCCACGTACTTTATTTTAGGTTATCAGTAAAAAATCAATCAAGTTCTCAATGTCAATCGACTCATTTGAGTATTTTGGATGATTTATACTATTGATTGGTATACGTTATAAATTATTGAGCTAAAAATTTTACAAATTATTGATAAATTCTCAAAAATTTTAAAAATAAGAGTATTTTGTATAAATTAACAAATTTTAAATTATTTTAAGAATAGTTTTACAAAATACCAGTTTTTATAATTCATAAATCTTTATATACTTAGCTCCCTAAAAATATATAAACAGTTAAATACAAAAATTCAATTAATTATTATGACAGTAATCACAGGCATACTCATCTGAATCAATCTTTCTCATTACCTGCACACTTTTTTGTATTAACTTTACACTTTTTTGTATTAATATATTTATCTTTTGTTAAAAAAAATTTCATAATTTTCTTAAAATATACCTTGCAAGACCCAACTGGCTTAATCATTTTTCATTCTATGTAAAGTGATATATTTGGATCGGAAAAATCCAAAGCAGCTTTCTCAACAGTTACATACCACTGACGGTTTTTAAATTTGAGCAATGCTGACTTAGAAATCTTTTTATCAGTCGCCTGCATTGATACATAGGCTTTATATAATTTAAATCTTAGTATGGAGCTGATGCTACGAGTGCCACAAACCAAAATGACAGATAAGTAAATACTGTGAATCAAAAAATATTCAAAATATTTTGTTGCTTTTCAAAATCTAGCTCGAAAATGTCCCAAAAAGTATACATTTTCAGCGATTAAATCACTTTTGATTTCTAGCGTGCATGGCAAAATGCACCTGGTTTGTAAAATTTTATTTTATCGGCACTCAAATAATGCGACTGACAAGTGTAATTTCTTGAATTTTCCCATCGTTCAAAATGCACTTAACGACGCAATTTTCGGTTCCTTGTATTTCTCTTCTAACGTCTTTATCTGCCAGGCTTACGTACCCTTTTGTTTTGTAGTCAATAGAAACGGAAAAATCTTCACTGAGTCCAAAATCCAAACCTTTTCTTTTTCTTGATTCTTGATCTTAAAGCATTTATCCTATTTAACTTCCCGCTCAAAAAATCAAAGATTTTCGAAAATCGGGAAGTTCTTGTTTTCACCCCGTTTTGCAAAAATCGAGTTTTCATCAGATCTCGACGTTTTAAGATCATCGGAAGCTTCCCTGACTACCCCCGCGATATTGTCACCATGTGTGTGTGTGTGTGTGTGTGTGTGTGTGTGTGTGTGTGTGTGTGTGTGTGTGTGTGTATTTATAGAGAAGCGAAAAAAAAATCTTCCAAAGACACCGCTGTCATTGAAAGATGATGGTCGGTAGTATGGGATTTTTACCCATTAAAAAAAACTCCTCTCTCCTTCCCCATAGGTAGTACGAAGATGACTGGATCGGAACCGCGTTAGTATTACTTTAATCCAGTCCATGTTGCGTCTCAAGACGCCTACTCCTGGTTACTGGTCTCTTTCTGCGGTTTTTTTTTTTAGAAGGCGCTGCGCGTAGGCTGCGACAGCTGACCAGTTATCTTCTTTTCTGAGCATGCAGGCTGTCAAGCTCTCAGAGGAGAGTGTGGTGCCTATAAGTTCTGCTGCTGTAGTCCTTCCGTCGTACAAGGTAGGCGTTGAACTGTCCGTGTCCTGTCAATAGCTGTGTGAGGAAGAAGTACGTGTCCCCGTGCTTCCGAGAAAGCCAGATGCTGATGTTTGGGATCAGGCGCGCCGTCCATCTGCCCGTCTTTCCCGATGTCCATCTGTCCTCCCACTTTTGCTGTGTTTCCGCCTTTATCCTCGCTCTTGCTTCCTTCATGTTTTCGTCACTATTTTTAGCGTCATAGAGTTTTGCTCTCTCAAACGCTAGTAGGTTGATGGGCGCGGCTCCCGCAAGGTCATAGTGCTCCCGGTATTTATTTATTTATTTACATTTAGGCCCAACCGCAATTGCCATTAACAGGGCCACTAATAATAATAATTTTAATTGCAATGAGTTTTACACAAGAGAGACACATAAATATGGTTAACACAAATAAATATTGTTAAATTAACATAATATATTCATTAAAATGTAATCTGATTAATTAATTACTGTGCTGTTATAAAAAATTTACTTTGAATTAATTGCGCAAGTTTACTAGAATAGGTGCTAGGTCATTGGTAGTTAATATTTGAGTAAATCCTAGTAAGTCCTAGGAGGTATTCAGCACTACGAGGTCGAGTCTAGCCGCGACGTCAGCGACCTCGTTTCCTCTGGTGTCGGAGAAAGCAGCGCCCCACTCAGCCAATTTAGCGTTAAAGTCACCAGCTACGATGACTTCGTCGTCGAATTTAGTAATCGCATCTTCTATGTTCGCCAGCTTCTGTCGGAACACACTAATCCCTTTATTTGGTGAAAGGTAGACGTTCATGAAGTAGGTTGTAGGGGTTTGTATCCAGAAAAAACCTGCTCCACTTCCGTTGTTGTTGGCGGTAACGTTCTTTGTGTTCACAATCCAGATTTCTGCCGTGTCAGTATAGCTCTTTTGAGCCCAGGTATCGGCCTCTTCGGAGGTAGGCGAAAGTCTTACCACATATTCGTCTGTTCAGCTCTCATGCTTTGCAGATCCTCCACCGGAAACCAATTCCTGGACTGGGCAATTATTTGAACCTGGAATATCATCGATGGGATCCGTGAAATTCTCGTCGGAGTTATTGGTCGACAACTGCTCTTTTTGACCATCATCGAAGACGAATTCAGTTTCAACCATTTCAGACCTTCCCGGGAGGAAAGTTGACTCCATCTCGTCACCCGGGGAACTTCCTTCGTCCACGGCAGGGTCCCAATGAACTCCGGGCAATCCACGTTTGTAGTCATGCAGACGGATCAAACGGTCGTGTAATGTTTCTCTATTTCCTTCCATGGATAAACCTAAGCCAAAAAGGAAGAGCTTCAAACGACTCATCGGCAATTCAAGGCCAAGCATCAACCAAGATGGGTCCATCGCTGGCGAGGAACTATGTACTGGGTCAGTCTTTTCCATATTTCGATCGGTTCGGGGACTTGAATCACTTAATTCACCTGAATGTGAAACCCCGCTGCCGCAAGTCGAACTTTGACTGCCGTTCCACCCTTCCAACTCACCAATTTTGCGAAACCTGGCTAACCATGATTTCATCTTGCGTCACTTACAATTGAAACCAACCAGGGGACCACTTTATCCCGAAATGGAAATTAAATACAAATCAAAATTAGCTAAATGGCCATAAATAGCAAAGAAAGTTCAAAATTTCTTGTCAGCCGATAATAACTGGTAATTAAAACAACACAGTTTGCAAACACCTGACCAAATAAATTCAAATCGTAGTATTTAAAACTCACTTATTACATAAAGTGTTAACTACGTATTTGAAAGTAATAATTGAATAAATTTCAACGGCATTTTATTCAATGAAAATATTTGAAATTTAAACCGAAGCCAAATAATTGTTTCAATCGACAATTTATTAACTGAAAGTATTTTCGGATTAAAAAAATACAAAGATTATTTTCAGTGACGTCTATAATAATAACAATCTGCAGGGACTGTGGTGCGAACGGTAGACTGAGAGACTACCAGAGAACGGCAAGCTAGACAGTCCCGCGTGACGTCATCGACCAAAACTTTACGTCGACAAGCAAGCAGTGCTCACTGAAATCTTCAAATTGAAAATAATACAAAAAAATTTACTTATTAAAAGTAGCGCTCAAAATCTACATACGAAGAGTGCGAAAGAGAATCACCGACAACACGCTGCAGTGGCAGGTAAGCCGAATGATGTCACTGCTTCGGAATTTCCTCCGCTGGCCAAATACTCGACTCTCTCTTCTCTTATCTCTCACTCAACTTTTTTCCTAATGACGATTATTTAACCCCAGTCTCCACAATACTCTGCAGATGGATTAATTACTTAAATCTAACACCCTGAGCCCCACGTTGGGCGCCATGTAACAAAATTTTACTCTTTTTTATACACGACTCGACGGTGGATACGTCGAGTAAAGTAGAAATTTTGTCCAGGTCGCCCAAAATAAATAAACAGCAACAAATAGGAAGCTTAGGAGATGCTCTTAATCTCCTAAGCAACACCGCAGCAGCCACCGAGGCTGGGTTAGTGCACGTTTGGACGCCAGTTATTTTTTTCCAAACAGGGAAAAATAACAAACCCTGTATTTCCAGGGCCGATCTGCAGGTATTCCGGGGAAATAAATAATGTAAAAGTGTTAGGAAAAAGGAGAAATAGTAATTTTATAGATCACGAAAAATTAATAATAATATAAACAAATATTTATTCAAAACCAATTACTTAAAACTAAGTCCAGAGCCGAATTCCTTAGCCGGATGAACTATATAATCAAAATTACAATAATAATAATGTCGCGTATAATTATTAATAATTTGTCTAGGTTCTCGATAGACTATCTCGTTATTTTACGACGACGTTAACTATACAATAGAAGTTTTATCTACGCAATAATTTTGCACTGAGATACACCCGAATTCCTCAGTCGGGTTATTTGCCAACACTAGGCGCAGAGAGGGACGCACACAAGAATAAAATTCGTGTGACACCCCCCTGCCAGACAATGGTTAATTTTCCCAAAATTAACCATGGGCGAAAATAAACGCGACCTCACAAGCCACATCACCAATTACCACGCACACTCGTGTCTCCAGCTCAAAAAAAACTTTTAATTATAATGTCAACTGCGATAATACCTCTTCGGCTCAAAATTTAACCCCCCTCGCGGCAAAGGATAGGGATAAAAGCACGATAATGGATATCGATCTACTCGATGATCAAATGTGAACCCTTGCGGCCCTTCGTTCGTGCAACATCGCGAGACTTCCCAATTAGCACACGTAAAACGGTTTGATGATCCAAACTGAACACCGAATCTACTCTCCCGCATAAACCTCCGAGGATCTACTTCACTATGTACACCACGACTGTACACAGGATCACGCACGTACGAAAAATGACGGCCATCTTTCTCTCTCTGACCCTCCTGGTCAGGATACTCGACGCACGTCTCACGTCTCCTGATCAATCTAGTCTTTATCGCAGACTTTGACCTCTCAGATCCAGACACAGACTCACCCGAGCCATTAGCGCGTCTGTTAGTATCGCCTCGTGGGTTTTGGGAGTAATTGGCGACATTGCTCACAGCCAACGACGTTCTCGATGTCTTAGTCTCCTTAGAGGGTCGTCTTCTCCGACGACGTCTTCTCTTCTTGGCAACTTTGGACTTCGAATCACTCGAACAGACATTGCGGTCACTCGAATCGGATGCCGATGTTGATGAGTTAACCTCACTCGACGCGTCTCCACGATTGGTGGTCTCCGAAGTTAAATTCCGCGCAGCCTCGTCGTTGCTTGCAATACCGTCGCTGGATTTCTTCGAACCGTTGAGAAAACTCCGGCGGCGTCGCTTAAATACATGATTATTAGAGTCCTTGAGAGATTTTGAGTCTCCACTAAGAATCTCCGATTCACAACAGATCCCTGAATCACATTGGCTCGCTGACTTCTGGTCATCTGCCACTTGGGATGTTTCATCTTGACTGGATACTTTTGTCGTCGTTTTATCCCTTATTACTTGCTGAAGCTTAGCGAAGCATTCCTCTATCTTCGACTCCAACGTTCGCATGGCGACATCCAGGTCTCGACGGGTCACCAATTGGTCCGCAGGGGACTCGAAATTCACAGGTTTGCCCTCCTTGTCCGTCGGTGGGCCTGCAATACCACTCGCATGATCCAGCAGCACTCCATCCGCTGTGGAACTCGGGTCATTCACGAGTTCACCTTTGTGCGCTGAATACGAGCCATCACTGGTCAACACCTCCTCCTCTGAGGCGCTCGGGTCAATCACGAGCTCTCGTTGAGGTATTATGTCCAGTGATACCACGCTCTCATGCTTTGCAGATCCTCCACCGGAAACCAATTCCTGGACTGGGCAATTATTTGAACCTGGAATATCATCGATGGGATCTGTTAAATTCTCGACGGAGTTATTGGTCGATAACTGCTCTTTTTGACCATCATCGAAGACGAATTCAGTTTCAACCATTTCAGACCTTCCCGGGAGGAAAGTTGACTCCATCTCGTCACCCGGGGAACTTCCTTCGTCCACGGCAGGGTCCCAATGTACTCCGGGCAATCCACGTTTGTAGTCATGCAGACGGATCAAACGGTCGTGTAATGTTTCTCTATTTCCTTAGAGCTCTCCCTGCGCCTAATTTTGGTAATAGATCCACACTCGGTGTGTCTCTTAATTTAATTATTTTGTATTAAATTTATTAATTTGTTTATTGTATATTATTGATATTATTTATATGTGAAATCTATAATATTATTACTATTTGTTTTAAGCATTAATTTACTTTGTTTCAGATGCTTAATATTGAACTATTTATAATTTTGTTTTATATTGTACTTTGATATCGCCGTAAATCATTGCCAAATTGTATTCAATTTACCATAAGCTTGTTTCAGCATTTGAAGCCGAGGTCCAACGATGGGTATCGGGACAGGTAACAAAGAAAATGCACAAGCATATATACTATTGATTATTGGTAATGTATCATAGCCCTTTCTCGCATAAGTGGTGCCCTATGATATCGGTCGCGAGCAAGGGGAGTATTAATTTGGGGAAAATGGCTAGAGAGGCCCTCGTTATCGGACACGAGGCCTCGAACGGTTTACGGTGGTAAAATTTGGGAGACACGCGGGAGCCCGCATCGTGTAAGGAGTGTGGATCTAGCGCCTTGGTTCGAGTCCCTTTTTGGTGAGTACTCACAAGTTGAGCTAAGTTAATATCAGCACATCGCGTTGTCTCCTGGTCGGATGATTTGCCGTTAAAAATCATATTAGTTATCGAGTTGATCCCGTGGGAAGTACGGGGTGTTGTCAGATAGTATACCTGTCCCGAAAGCCACGCGTTTGGGTCCTTGAAACGACCAGTATTTATTTTATCTTAATTGTATTTTGTCGAGATAACCCGATAGAAGATTCGGGTATATCTTAGTTAAACAATATTTAGATATAATTTCTATTTATTATGAACGTCGTCGTAAACGATCCAACGGTCCACTGAGGATTCGGACCGATCGCAATAACTGTGCACGACATTATTAGTATTATTTTGTTATCCAGTCTATCCGACATAGGATTTCGGCTCTGGACTTAATTTTAAGTAATTTCATTTATGAATAAATAGTTTCTTTATTATTATTACCATTAATTATTGATTTGTGTATTATCCATATTTCTCTTTCCTAACATTGCATATTATTTACTTTCCCCGGAGTACTTGCAGATCGGCCCTGAAAAGGAAAAGGGTTTGTTATTTCCCTATTCAAAGAATAACTGGCGTCCAACAGGGTTTCTAACCCAGCCTGTGTGTCAACGGGTGTAAGTTTTTGTATTCTTGGGCGACCTGGACAAGGATATTCGAGAGTCGACTATTCCACAATTGGCTCATCGAATATTTTTCTTGTTACAAAATCGTTTATTGTATGGCCTATACAGGTATTGCAGCATTGTTGCTTCCTGACGGTAAAACAGTGCATAAAACTTTTGGTTTACCTGTTCATTTATACACTGATTCTACTTCGAAACCCAGCCTGGGTGGCTGCTGCGGTGTTGCTTAGGAGATTAAGAGCATCTCCTAAGCTTCCTATTTGCTGCTGTTTATTTATTTTGGGCGACCTAGACAAAATTTCTACTTTACTCGACGTATCCACCGTCGAGTCGTGTATAAAAAGAGTAAAATTTTGTTACAGCGGTTACTGTTTTTATCGCAGCCGTAAAAGCAGCAGTGTCTTCCGTCTTGCGACCTATTTCTAAAAGAATGCCCCGGCACTTCGTTTGCTCGATAGAGTTTATGTCTACTCCAGTCTCTGCCAGGTTAACCTTGGCCTTGATTTCCTTGAAGAGATCAGCGTACATTTGTCCTTTAGCTGGTTGGACAAGCACAGCCTTAGTTCTTTTCTTCTTCCTCGGTTTCTTGGAGCCACCCTTATTTAGCTAGTTTTTGACTTCAGTAGATTGAGCCACTACCTTCTGTTCCGTTTCCTTCTTTTTGGTTCGCCGAGTAACTTTGATCCAGGTATCGTCTCGGGCTGTCTTTGTCTGTGTTGGTTTATCGTTGGCTGAAGAAGAGCTAGGTTTAGACAATTGTCTCTTCCTGTTGTCCTTCTCTTGCCGTAATAGTTTGGTTGGAGTAATCTGGAGTGGCTGTGATTTTTTGTTTAGTCTCGAAGTTGTTTGGGTCGTTGACTCCGACATGCCCGGTGATTTGTTGGCCAGCCTGTATGCCGTAGTAATAGACGTGACCAATTTTCTGATTTTATGGTGGAGGTTTCGTTTGTCCTTGATGAAATCAGCTAACTCTTCGATCTTGCTACCTAGCAGCTCCATTGGCGATTGTTGGCCGGTGACGATTGGTAGAGACTTGATCCTTTTTCGATAACAATGAATATTGACGGGAGCAATAGATCCTCCACTTTTTTTAGAAACATTGTTCGGCTGTCTCTTCTCTTCCATCTGGGCTGTGTTCGTGCTCCCAGTAACATTGCTAGCATTGCTAGACAGCAGAACCATGGGGTCCACTTCGCTGTTTAAACGGTCGCTTGATAACGAAGAGTTTAGGCCCGTTTGCACGCCTTCCCTCGCCGGCACTGGGGTATCCAACCCCTGTACTGTAAACAATGTTTGAAAGTTCTGTGACATTTCAACATTTTTGTTTGCTAGGTTTTGGTCCACCCCGAGTATTTTATTTCCTCGATATTTAATGTATCTATCACGCAGACATGTCGGGCGTTCCCCTATCCGCCACCTGGGGAGGTGCCCGACGCGGGACCCAGCAAGCCCGACACGGGGTATGTCTGTATGTATGTATGTATGTGTGTATGTAAACATGCATGTATGTATGTATGTATGTACACTGTTGAAAATATTTGTAAAATTACAACCATTTTACAAAACAAAGGTTGGGTAAAATTACAAATTGATGTTTACTACTGCGAAATTATGAAACAATTTTGGTAATTTTTCAAAACGTGTCAGAAAACTTAGTAGGATGTGTTGTAATTTTACGATTTTTATGTAAAAATCCTACTTGTATTGTAATTTTACGGAACTGTTCGTCAGATTCCATTAAAAAACTTTGAGATTTACAAACATTGTGTGTAATTTGGCTTACTAGAAATTTTTGTAAAGTCTCAAAACAAATTTGTAATAGAAATTACAATGGAGTCATTAGAAATTTAGTAACTTTCTTTCTAACATTCAAATTTCGATTGTGAAATTATAAAAACCACGTCGATTGCCGCTAATTGGGTCGGAATCGGTTTATTCGTTCGAGAGATATCGTGAACGAAGAAAACCGAAAAAAGTGTTTTTTTCAATCAACTTGGACATTTCTTTTCGGATCGTTTTTGACAAGATAAAATAATTTTTAGAAGTCAAAAAACCGCGTCGATCACTGCCACAAACGTAAAAATTGGTTGATTAGCTGAAGAGATATCCTCAACGAAATATTTGGAAACAAGTGTTTTTTTTTAACTTAATTTTGACGATTTTTGGAATAACTTTTAAACGGCTTTACTGATCAATTTAAAAAACTAATCAGCTACTAATATCAAAAAGTTACGTCGATTGTTGTCAAGCCGGTCAAAATCGGTCAATTCGTTCAAGATACATCGCGAATGAAAAAAAATCGGAAAAAGTGTTTTTTTCGGAATTACTCCGACTTTTCTAGTTTTATCAATTCAAACTTGAAAATTTTTCATGAGGCTAAAAAAATCGCGTCAAATGACACCAACCACTTAAAAATCAGTTGACTTATTCAAAAGTTAATGCAGTTTGAAAATTCAAAAAATATTGTTCTATGAAACTTCTATAAGACTTTTGAGCTCAAAACGACACATAAATTACATTTTTGAACTTGAAGAGCTCAAAAATATCAGAAGTGCAATTTTAAGCCACTAGGTATGGAATTAGCGGGAAGGTGCAGGGATGGTCTTTAGGGTCAACCGTTTTTCTAATTTTTTTTTGTGGTCCTGTAAAATCGTTTTAGTTGAAATATGTGTTTAATACAATAAAATACAGTGAAATCTCTCTATATTTGCCCTCCGTCTACTTGCTTGCTCTCTTTACATGACATGATAATATCGGTGTTCCTTAAAATCCAGTCTCAGACCACGATTTTTTTAAAACCTATGATTAAATTCAGTGGTGAGTATTTTGAAACTCTGTAAAGAGCCTCTACACCCAGTACGTGTCTGATTGCGCATAAGGGAAAAAATTTCGAAATGGCGGAAATGGAGGCAGATATCGATTATAGGGAATGATCGTGGCCTAACATGTCAAGATAGGAAGATTCTATTATAAGTTAGAAATCATTGTTTATTAAAAGAGATAGAATATGATCCCGAGTCGAAATTTAGAGCCTATATAGATTCCTCTAACCCTCAAGTCCGACAATATCAGCCATTTAATATTAATAAATTTCTACTAATTATTTTTAAAATATTTATGATATTAAAAAAAAATTAAAGATTAAAAATTTTTTTTTTCCTAATCAGCTCAGAATCGTCCTAAACGTTAAGATCAGTAAAAAACAAATTTTTAATTTACCAACGCTAAAAGGGCGTAGTTCAAAGGTATATTATGCCCTTTTGGTTTTATAAAAATTTTTCTTAAAGTCAAAAGAGCGTATGAAGAAAATCATGTTTTTTATTATAAAACGTGGAAATAATGCAGCATCGCAGAAGCAATATCATAATACTGGTGAAAAATGAAAAATTAAACTATAAAAAGGAGTAAAATGAGCAACGAAAAAATTTTTTTTAAATTTGCTTAAAATTGTCAAATTTTTTTTTCAGTTTCATTTGACTCTACGCGGGTAGTCAGGGAAGCTTCCTATGACCTTAAAATGTCGAGATCTGATGAAAACTCGATTTTTGCAAAACGGGGTGAAAACAATAACTTCCCGATTTTTGAAAATCTTAGATTTTTAGCGGGAAGTTAAAAATTTTTTTTTGTTTTTTGCAACTTCTAAATTAAGTAAAGTTATGCAGTTATATATAGTATTGTGATTTTGAGCATTAAAAAATTAAATGCACGACGCCGATATATAAAATAATAAATTAATTTCAACTTTTTTTTTTCATTATTGGGACGAAATCTTTAAGTCAGACTTGACACATGATATAATTTCTTATTTTTTTAACGCATGATATATTTTGTTCGTTTATTCACTTCAATTACAGATTTTAACGCCAAATAATTCAAACAGATATTAATTTCCAATAAAAATCAGAAATAATGGGATGATAATTTGTATTTTTTTCGTATTAACAAGTGTTTTTCTTAATTTATTGTTTAACCAAAACAATTGCGTATCGTCAAAATTAAAATAGTCTTAAAAAAATTAAAATATAACGATTTACAGTTGAATTTTTAATATTAATAATTTTAAATATTATAACTTACAGTAAAATATTAAAAATATACAGAAGTATGTACAAAATCTTCAGTAATATAAGAAGTTGACTTTTGCATTTTTTTAACTAATAAACATTTGTAAAAAATTGTTGATTTTCATCAAAACACAATATTAAATAACATAAATTATATAAATAATAAGCCGTCCCACTTCGTTACCTTGTAGATTTAGTTTATAAGAATGATGAGATGTGCTTCAACTCATCGGTCGTACGGTGTAGGGGTTAGTTATCGGTCTGACAAGCGCGCGGCTCGAGTTCGAATCTCGGTTAGAACGGAATGCGAATTTCACTTTATTTCTATAAGTTTCGAAAGTTAGTTTCAAATTAAGAGTCAAACGGTCTAAACTTGCATATTAGCTCTACATCGAAATTAAAATAAAAAATTGACTCTTAAAAAGTTCTTTCCTCATCATTTTTTTTCAAATGGCATAGACCAGACTTTAAAATTAACTATTATTATTATTATTATTACCATATTGCTGTTATTGTGTTGTTAGTATTACTATCATAAAGTAGAATACAGGGGTCTAATATCGGACTTATTTTTCATTTCTACCAGCTCCGACTTTGGACCTGCTAGTGTTAAAAACAGAAATTTCGGCCACTACAAGATCTAAAGTCGGAGTTAATTTAACATGCCACTAGAATCTACTTTGAGCCCACAAGTCCGAGTGGTATCCTACTTATGGAGGTTCTATGTCGGCGTTAAATTTCGACTCGGGATTGCATGTGTTTTACCTACTGCTCGGGATACAGCGAGATCGCCGTTGACCCTCCACATGCCGTAATATAATACAAGACCACCCATTTCTTCTATTCTTTGTTTCTCATCCTGGAATCAAGAAGCAATGTTCGTAAGATGAAATATATTATAAGAATGATTGAAGTGATTATACTTGTATCCACTTTTGTATTTTTACAAGAACCTAGTTGGTCATTTTCTTTTCCTGCATGTAATGATTTTCTTCTCACTTCCTTATCAAGATGATCAGTAAAACCTTTCTTTCTTAATCACACGAAACAGATCACATTCTTCATTTATTGCGGCTGTGGCTCACTTACATTCTTACCTTATCAGCATTTACCTGTGTCCCACCCTTAGCACAGTGACCAGGAAAATCACAGAAAACTTGGGCATGGAACAGTCGGCTAAGGAGCGATCCCTGGAAATTGCTGAAAAAAACTGCAGCTGCCAGAGCTTGAACCTACGCCTGAGCAACCCGTTAAACGGGTAGCTTAAAGTTCAGATTATTCGGTCACGCAGCAACGACGCCATGTGCGCTTGAACAATGTTGCACAATTCCTCTGTGTCTGTATCCATATTGTAAAATTTATTACTTCTATTGGAAAGATCCAGAGGCAGCACTGCAAATTTTCATCTAAAATATTTGAAATTTACCGGCAATATAAGTATAGTCCAGCATTCCGATAGGTTTATTGGAAAATTTTGTAGAAGTTTTTTTCCGTATAGAAAACTCATTCATTTGTAAAACGCCGAGATCAGTAGATTCACATGGATTTTTAAAAATATTTATCACTACTGAAGCTTTAAGACCTTTGACAAAGAAATTGTAAAGTTTTTTAGAATAATACGAATTTTCATTGAGAAGTATAGAGCTTATCGTGAAAATTTGGTGCTGTTTTAACTATTCAACATTGTTTATAAAGCTGTAACTAATAAACGTATCACAATATTTTTTATAACTCACTTTTATCGGTGTGTGTGTAAACTCGTTATAACTTTTAAGCGGCGTAGACCGATCAAAATGCGATTTATGGCATTCGGTAGAGTTGTTAGTTGTCATTAGATATAATGTTAATTTGAATTGCGTCGGTTCAATGGACTTCGAGGAATCTCGAAAGTAACATTTTAAAATAATGCTTTTTCGAATAACTTTTAAATTTGAGAATCGATCAATTCTAAAAAGCGATCAACTCTGAATCTCAAAAAACAACATTAATTGCCGCAAACTACATCAAAATCGATTCATTCGGTCTAGAGAAATGATTGTTGATAAATTTGAAAAAAAAAATTTATCTGACATAACTTTTAAAATAAAGTGTTTGCTCGGATTGCTTAGCCAATTATAAAATAATCTTCTTATGCTCAAATAACCTCGTCGATTGCAATAAACTGCATCAAGATCGGTCTATTCTTTCGATATATTTGATATTAAAAAGTGTTTTTACAACATAACTTTAAAATTTTACGTTGACTCGTTTGGTAGGTAATGAATAATCTCTTTGTGCTTAAAAAACTGCGACAAATGCTGCAATTTCTGTAAAAAACGATAGATTCAATTGTAACATTTTGCAATTAAAAATTTTCAATAAAGTATGAAATAATTAAATAATGGTCAGATTATTTTTCGAGGAGCTGACAACGTTAAGATCTGATTCAAGCTTGAATTTTGTCAAACGAATCGAAACAAACCTTGAATTTTTAAAAAGTTAAAAAAAATTGTTTTGCAGACTGAAAAATTGAAAATTCGAAACAATAAAAATTGTCATTAAATATAGATTAATTTGTTTGTTTAGGTACTAAAAGAGCCCGATTGACATCAACACCTTTTGCTGAAGAC
This sequence comes from Cotesia vestalis, assembly GCA_000956155.1. Lineage (NCBI taxonomy): Eukaryota > Metazoa > Arthropoda > Insecta > Hymenoptera > Braconidae > Cotesia > Cotesia vestalis. Next base: position 3,763 of record JZSA01002990.1, on the reverse strand, counting down.
ATGTTCGAACAACACCAAGGAACACACATCCTACAAGTAAGTATTTCTACAAAATTATCGTTTTCATCGATTAAATATATTCAATGTTCCAAATTGAGCCAGAGTACATTTAAAAACGTTTACTATTATGTAGAGTACACGAAAAAAACAAGATTTAACTGGAGATACTAAACCCCGTTTCACTCTGGTAACGTCTACTTAAGTCCGTTTTCAGACGAGTTAGGTTGAAACGGAGTTTAAAAATTTTTAAATTAAAACCCCTCTAGACCCTGGTTATCCTTGACCTACATTTATTAATATTTTGACCTATAATTTTTTCTACGAATTTCTTCAATATCATACAATAATTATAAATGTTGCCATTCATTGAATTAAAAACTAAAACAATCACATATTTTACAATATTATTCACAACTAATATTGCCATATCACTCATTGTTCCAGTATTTATTTAAATATACGATTTCATTTATAATTTTTTCGTATTATTGAAAAAATTCATATTAAAAATATAAGTCAATTCCCAAATTCAATAAAAATGTATGCAAATATAAATAAATGTAAATATTTTCTTATTAAATATTTCTAATAAAAGTATTTTTTTTTTTTTTTAAATCAAACGAAAAAATATGAATATGATTGTTTATTTATTATTTGAAATTAAAAATAATGTTAGAAACAAATACAAATAAAATCATTACAGTAGGTAGTACTTTTTAAGTAGTCATACAGATAAAATAAGATTAAACAGGTTATAATAATATAAAAAATAATGAAAATAGTGAAAAGGTATTTTCTAAAATTTGTCAGTTACGTTAAAACATAAATTAGTATTAAATACATTCATAAATACAACAAAACATCAATAATTTTTGTCGGTGACTTTAAAGAATAAAACTTGAAATCATGAATTTTTTATTTTTTTAAAGATTGAGGTATGAAGGGTTTTCCTCCTCATAGTCGTCATGAAGAATATTCATTGATTGTTAGAAGACATTGTCATTTAATAAATTAATTGGATACTCACGACTTAATGCTGAATAATTTAAATTCCAATTGAAATTATGTTTAAACTGACCCGGAACATTAACATTGAAAGTTGACATGTCTAGTGGGTGTAAATTTACATAATTTTCGTGAAGAAACTCATCCTCTTTTTCAGGAAAATTATAATTTGTCTTGGGTTCACAGCTGTCCGACTCGGAATGTTTAGTGATGGTTAGCTTATTTCCTTGTGGTTTTATTTTTCCAGTTGACTGTCTTTTATTTCCTATGAATTTATTAATGTAGTTAACAAATTCAGTCTCCGAAATCGTTTCTTTTGTTCTTGATTGGGCCCAGCCTGTACAATAGTATATTACACCCCTTGGGAAGGAAAATAAGAAAAGCCTCAGATCACATGTAATTGTTGGCCGAGGCGAAGCCGAGGTCAACAAATATGTGATCTGAGGTTTTCTTTTTTACTTCCTAAGGGCTGTATACTATTTTTCTCCTCGACGGAGGCGGAAAGCGGCATTTTCGTTTAGCGCAGCGGGAGGAAAATTGACGCTTTCCGCCCGGAGGTGAGAAAAATATAATTGTTAATTCAATATTGTCATTAAATTACATTTTATTGCACGACTCTTAATACGGAGCATAATTAATTTCTTCATCATCGGAAAGAGAATTTAACAGACATTATTTCTGTTACCTTTGAACACTGACTTGATATACAAAAAAAATATGAAATTATTAAAAAAAGTTTTCTTAACAAGCAGTAACAAAAATTTCTTTAATTCATGAATACGAAAACTCGAGAAAAATGTAATTTTTTGAGTTACGTTTTTCAAAGATTATTATGGTGATGATAAATACGTGGAATTTAAATTGCTATCAAACTTGGTCTCGTTTAGTTGTAAATAATGAGAAAAAAACTCAACGAAAATTGTATATCCAACTATGTTTATATTGTTGTACAAATTGTTAATAAAAAGAAAAAAAAATTCTTAAAGAACCAATAATGATAAAAAAAAAGAATTTTTTTTCAGCGATCAAATAAGCATTAAGCATTATGAGCCGTGTATTTTTGAATTTTACAAATTTTTTAAAATTTTTAATAAATAGTTACTCACCCAGAATCGCCCTAAATACCTGTGGGTCTATTCCAACATTTTTGTTCAACCGAGTGCCTTTTGCAGAAAAATTAGTGATTTCTGATTGATATATTTCTAATAGTGCCTCTTTCACCAGTGCCTTCCAATCTGATATATCCGGAGATATGGAGGATTTTCTTTCGATATAAGAAATCACGTTTTTTGAAAAATAGATGTTGTAACTTTCCCGGATTTTAGCCTGTCAAATTATTGAATAAAATAAATAATTGTGTTTAATTTTACATACCCTCAGAAAATATGCAATTTAATCATAAGGCCATTTGTTAGATGTATAATAAAACATGAAGTGAAGCTTACCTTACTCGGACCAGATTCCAGGAGATGATGCACTGACTAGAAAAAGAAGAAAATAAAAACGAGAAATCAAAATGAAAGTTTCCAATTATTACCTTATCTCACTGTCGAAATATTTTAGAAAACATGAGTAAACTTAAAAATACATTACAATTTTCTTTTAACTTATAAAAAACTAAAGTACATAGCTGAACACCTTTTATCAGTTTACATATCATTATATACAATTTGATATGATCATATATTATTTCATATAATTGTATATAATAATGTTTGTAACTTTTGTACAATTCTATAGAACTACCCTGGCGGTTTCGGCAACACGGTGAAAGCACAGCCGATTAACGGTTGTTTCACGGTCGTTTCACCGTATAAAGTCCGTTGTTACCGAGCGAGTTGTCAGTCTGCATCGGATACAGTTGTGAACGATATTCACTGTGAATTAACAAAATATATACGGTGCAAACGCAAGTGAATCTACGATGTTATGACCGACACCGTACGCTCAATATACTGTCGAAATACGGTGATTTTACGCTACTGTCACGGACAATAAAATAAAAAAAATACTTCGGACAGTCTAGACCGGGACTCGAACCCGGTTCATCTGGTCGCGCGCCCGAAACTTTACCAGTTAGGCTATCTGCAACGTTGCTCGCAATGTTAGATTCAGTGACATTATAAGGTGTCAAAATTAAGTCATTTTTTGATTGTACAGATAAAAATAGCTCAAATAAAGTTACATTTTTTCCATGACTTCATAATAATAATCGTAATAAATAATTAAAATTTTTTATGATTACGAAATTCTTAATTTCGAAATTACGGTGAAATTATTAACTGTATAAAAAAAGATCTGGAAAAGAAATTGCTAAAAAAAAGTATCTCATCATAATTTTTCTTGATAACAAATAATTTTTCCGTAATTTCGAAATTAAAGTTTTCATCTAAAAAAAAAAAAAAAAACTCAAATCATTAATAAAGAATTCAAATTTTGGAATTACGGTGAAAATATTTAACGTGCAGAAAATATGTTTATAGTTAAGTTAAAATTAAATTATAATTTATTAAACAATATTGATTATTATATTTTTCACAATCAAAAAGGATTATAGTTTCTCATTTAAAACTATATATAATATAATAAATTCTATATAATAAATTCTATTAACGCAAACTAATCAAGTGGAATCATTTTATTATTGCAATGCCTTTATGTAACTCTAAATATATAGTATGTGTTAGTAATAATAATAATAATAATAATAATAATAATAATAATAATAATAATAATAATAATAATAATAATAATATTA
>JZSA01002989.1:0-17919 GCA_000956155.1 Cotesia vestalis | reverse complement strand
TCATTTTTTCGAAGTCCGCCATTTTCTTTTTTTTTTCCTAAAAAACTTCGATTAGTTTGACAACTATCCACGTTAATCCCGGAGTGGGCCGATTTTTTTTATATTCTTTTATTTATTAAAAAAAAATTGTCAAATTTTCAAAAATAGAAAAAATTTTTTTTCCTGTAAACTTTATTTCTATCATAAAATAAATATAATTCAACGATTTTATGATATAATTCTCAATTTCCAGATTTAATTTACGAATATAATCACCGAGATTCAAATTTTAACCTATCAGTAAGGTCGATAAACTAGGAGAGGACAATTATAGACTTATCTATAGTCAGTATACTAGAAACTATACGCTAGTGTGTATCGATTTATAAATATGGTTTTTTCATACCGTTTAATACATAACCTGTAAATTTCTGTTAATCTTTTGTGCGATCAAGTGTCTAGTGAAAGATCGTTGATATTACATTTGCTAAATAAATAAATAATTATTATAGTTTATGAAGACTATTTTGATTTGGTGTTATTTGAAAAGCTAATTGTTTTCGTCTATTAATCTAAATTGATTGGAAGATTTTTATGAAGACATGATGGGATCAATAAAGCAATTCGATCGATGTTGTAATCCATTTAAGTTGGAATCACATTTAAGAAAAATGGGTTTACTTCCAGCAACTGACATTATGAAAGTAACGTTAGGATTAGGTGGAATTATTTATTATGCAGTTCGTGTCGAAAAGAAGCTTCAAAATCAGTAAAGGAACAAACAAATACTAGTAATGATCCTATTGTTGATGCAAGTGACCATGAAGATGATTCTAGTGACAAAAATGAGAACAATGATGGTGCTGACAGTGATAGTAACCCGAGTCGAAATTTTTTTTGGCTTAAAATCCATTTCAACCTGAGAAAGTTTGAGTCAGGGTGAAACAGAATGAAATAGGTTTTAGGGAATGAGGTACTGCATTGATACTAAACCCCGTTTCACTCTGGTAACGTCTACTTAAGTCCGTTTTCAGACGAGTTAGGTTGAAACGGAGTTTAAAAATTTTTAAATTAAAACTTCTCTAGACCCTGGTTATCCTTGACCTACATTTATTAATATTTTGACCTATAGTTTTTTCTACGAATTTCTTCAATATCATACAATAATTATAAATGTTGCCATACATTGAATTAAAAACTGAAACAATCACATATTTTACAATATTACTAACAACTAATATTGCCATATCACTCATTGTTCCAGTATTTATTTGAATATACGATTTCATTTATAATTTTTTCGTATTATTGAAAAAATTCATATTAAAAATATAAGTCAATTCCCAAATTCAATAAAAATGTATGCAAATATAAATAAATGTAAATATTTTCTTATTAAATTTTTCCAATAAAAGTATTTTTTTTTTTTTTTATTAAATCAAACGAAAAAATATGAATATGATTGTTTATTTATTATTTGAAATTAAAAATAATGTTAGAAACAAATACAAATAAAATCATTACAGTAGGTAGTACTTTTTAAGTAGTCAAACAGATAAAATAAGATTAAACAGGTTATAATAATATAAAAAATAATGAAAATAGTGAAAAAGTATTTTCTAAAATTTGTCAGTTACGTTAAGACATAAATTAGTATTAAATACATTCATAAATACAACAAAACATCAATAATTTTTGTCGGTGACTTTAAAGAATAAAACTTGAAATCATGAATTTTTTATTTTTTTAAAGATTGAGGTATGAAGGGTTTTCCTCCTCATAGTCGTCATGAAGAATATTCATTGATTGGTGGAAGACATTGTCATTTATTAAATTAATTGGATACTCACGACTTGCTGCTGAATAATTTAAATTCCAATTGAAATTATGTTTGAACTGACCCGGAACATTAACATTGAAAGTTGACATGTCTAGTGGGTGTAAATTTACATCATTTTCGTGAAGAAACTCATCCTCTTTTTCAGGAAAATTATAATTTGTCTTGGGTTCACAGCTGTCCGACTCGGAATGTTTAGTGATGGTTAGCTTATTTCCTTGTGGTTTTATTTTTCCAGTTGACTGTCTTTTATTTCCTATGAATTTATTAATGTAGTTAACAAATTCAGTCTCCAAAATCGTTTCTTTTGTTCTCGATTGGGCCCAGCCTGTACAAAATATAATTGTTAATTCAATATTGTCATTAAATTACATTTTATTGCACGACTCTTAATACGGAGCATAATTAATTTCTTCATCATCGGAAAGAGAATTTAACAGACATTATTTCTGTTACCTTTGAACACTGACTTGATATACAAAAAAAATATGAAATTATTAAAAAAAGTTTTCTTACCAAGCAGTAACAAAAATTTCTTTAATTCATGAATACGAAAACTCGAGAAAAATGTAATTTTTTGAGTTACGTTTTTCAAAGATTATTATGGTGATGATAAATACGTGGAATTTAAATTGCTATCAAACTTGGTCTCGTTTAGTTGTAAATAATAAGAAAAAAAACTCAACGAAAATTGTATATCCAACTATGTTTATATTGTTGTACAAATTGTTAATAAAAAGAAAAAAAAATTCTTAAATAACCAATAATGATAAAAAAAAAGAATTTTTTTTAGCGATCAAATAAGCATTCAGCATTATGAGCCGTGTATTTTTGAATTTTACAAATTTATTTTAATTTTTAATAAATAGTTACTCACCCAGAATCGCCCTAAATACCTGTGGGTCTATTCCAACATTTTTGTTCAACCGAGTGCCTGTTGCAGAAAAATTAGTGATTTCTGATTGATATATTTCTAGTAGTGCCTCTTTCACCAGTGCCTTCCAATCTGATATATCCGGAGATATGGAGTATTTTCTTTCGATATAAGAAATCACGTTTTTTGGAAAATAGATGTAACTTTCCCAGATTTTAGCCTGTCAAATTATTGAATAAAATAAATAATTGTGTTTAATTTTACATACCCTCAGAAAATATGCAATTTAATCATAAGGCCGTTTGTTAGATGTATAATGAAATATGAAGTGACGCTTACCTTAGTCGGACCAGATTCCAGGAGATGATGCACTGACTAGAAAAAGAAGAAAATAAAAACGAGAAATCAAAATTAAAGTTTCCAATTATTACCTTATCTCGGGATTCAGAATCACCCTGCCAGGTAATGTTCTTCTTTAGAGCAATTACAATTTTTTTGAAAAATTTGAGATTTTCTTCAGAAACTATAAAAAAATACCCGTTACAAATTTATAAAATTTCATTAAAAAAGCGTCCTTACTCTCATCAGGTGCAATGGCGGTTTCTTTTGTTCTTTTCTTCCAAGCTATGTTATTAATTACTGTCGTGTAATTTTGTCTAGTTATTTTTTCGGTGGCGAACCTTGATTGAACCCATTCTATAAAATAAAATGTAACATTATTAATTATCTCATTTAATATAATACTTCAAACATACTTACTTAATAGTGTTTCATAGAAATTAGAATCAATTCCTGGATAATCACAGCTTCGTTTACTGTTGGCTGAATAATGCCCAATCGTATCACCATAGATTTCTTGGATCACTAACGCAACGAATTTTTTCCAGCTAGGATTTCCTACTTTGTCGACAGAATTATTAATGATATAAGTAATTCTGTCTTGAAGTAAAAACACTCCAGAACTGGTCAATATTTCAATCTGTAAATTAATAATAAATTAAATTTACTTCAACAATTATTAAAAACAATTTTAGTAAATTAAAAAATAAAAGGATATCTTTTTCGATAAATTTAATATAAAGATATGTTCAATAAAACCTTGTTATCTCCAGGCGCAGAAAAATCATTTGGTATCTATAAAACGTATTTTTGTCATTAGTTATAAAAATAGTGATTATTTTTTTGTATTGAAAAAAATTACATAATGCAATTTCAAATAAAAACATTGAATTCAAGAGATAAGTATGTTATCATTACATACTAACTTTTACTACTATGAATTAAATTTTGTTTTAATAATTATTAAACTCTAACATAGAAACAATATTAAAGACAAATTTTTAATGCAGTAGTATTACAATATAAAATAATATTGGTTTGAAATTGTATTATTGCTTATTTAGAAATCATTTTTTTCCATCTTAATTAATAAATTATTACCTGAGTAGTTACACATAACTTGGCATTATTTTTACTTTGGTGCTTATGTGCTCCTTCAAGACCAGCGTAAACTTTAAGAAAACTCGAAACATCATCTTTAGTAACTATAAAAATCAAATTGAACCCGTGCAAAAAATTACATTTAACTTGAGTTAATTGTTATTATAAAAAATAATTTACAATCATTAGGCATAAATGTATGCAGTGCTCCAATACTAATATCATACACCTCAATATCTTCAATTCTCTTCACTTCGATTCCATCATTCATAATTGTTTCTTCAGAAAAGGTAGGTGCTGCGCCAGTTATATCTTCTTGTGTAGATTGTACACCAGTTGTTTCTTCAAGAAGAGATTGTTCATCAGTTATTTTTTCAGGAGTAACTGGTGTACTAGATTTCTCAATTGTTAAATTATTATCAGCAGTTGTAGTTGAGAATACAGTTTCATTGGCTTTTGAAAAATCAAGTGGTTCTATAGTTGACACATCATAGTTTACTTTAGAATAGTTAATCAACTGAAACTCCCGATTGTTCGAAGAAGAGCTCACTTTGCTTTGAGTATTGCGTAATGATTGAGACTCATCCAAAATCATAGAATTACCAATCACTTCAACGTTTGTAACAACCGGACCAGCACTTACTTTCGAAACTGGCAATTTGGATGATTTTATGTTTGACTGAAGACTTCCAAACAAAGATGGAGTAGTTGATAATTCATCTTCAAGACTTTTTATTCTTTGAACCTTAGTTTTTTTTTATATTTTTATTATCTTCAGTATTTTTTCTTTTAAGCTCTAGTACTTCTTTTAAGAATAATTTATCGTTAAAGTTACGAATATTGCCTTTATCATCGAGTAATATATTATTTAACTTCTCATAATTAGCTGTAAAAAAAATCAAATTATTAATATGAGCATTGGTTAAGAGAAAAAAAAAATCAAAAAAAATTCCAACAAAAAAATAGGAAATATAAATTTACTAATTAAAAAATTTCATGTTACATAATTATAATTACAGAAAATATTTAAAATCTGACGCAAATTTCATAAAAATTCATTCGATATTTTAGAGGTTAGAAATATCAACACCTAAATTTTGTAACAAAAATTAATTTAAAAAGAACATAACTTACTGTCAAATGCAATAATTTTTGCATCATGTAATTCTACTTTTTTCGTTTGGAAAGTTTCCCACTTCAATTTTACTATCGAACCGATTGTACGGTTTTTACGGGGTAACTTTGATGCTGGTATTATGTCTTTACTTTCTTCTTCAACCCACCATATCAAAGTGAAAGATTTTTTAGTCACATTATTTTCGCCAGTACGTTTTTTGGGGGGCATTTTTAATAAATTTAATTATGAATAATTTATATCTATATTATAATTTATAATAAAATATAAAATCTGAATGTAAACGTAAGATGATGAGCGTCACCAACGATTGCTTACAGAAAAATTGACGCCATATTTGCCTAACAAATACTATATATTTTATGGTAAATAAATATCGAGAGTTATCGGCTATCGATATTTCGGTGGATAATGCAGTGTTGCGCCGGCGCATACAGCAAATTTTTCTTATGTTGTCATGGCCGAACAGAATCTTGTTTATGTTAATAATTAATATAATATACAACTGTGTTGTTGAGTAATTAATTTACCAAATTAAAAATTTACAAAAACTTAAATCATTTCACGATGAATAATCGAGTCCCAATTCCGCGAAAATCTTTCTACCAACTTACAGCAAAACAAAAACGGAGAAATTTACAGTTGATGATTAATAATGGTCAGCAGGAAAATTTAAGGTTAAATATAAATCCGCCAAGAGTAGAAATGTTAATGCAGGTAAGAATATTTATATTAGTACATTTATAAATCAATTATTAACAAAGCAATTTCTATATCAGATAACTGGAATTCTATCAATCATTCATTTATTTTTTTAATAAAAGAAAAAAATATAAGTAAATTTGAAATAAAAAAAATGCACACTTACAAAAATAAAAGTATTCTTATCTCAATTATTTTAGAATTCTACTTTTTCAATTGTTAATTTATTTGTTGATTTTTCAGAAAATTTTTTATGACATTAAAGTCAGCAGTCACTTGACCATTTTTTAATTTTTTTTAATAAATAAATTTGCTCCAAAAAATTATTTCTAAAAAATTTGATTTTTTATTTTGTTAATCTTCTAAATGTCAATTTTTTTCTCATTTTCTTTGACTTTATTTATTTATTAAAAAAATTCTTAAAATTATAAAATATCTGCTAAATTAATTTTCATAAATTTTTTTGTCTTTTCCATTCACTCTATCGTGAAGTTAAAAAAAAATCGGAGTGTAGACAAATTTTACAAATATATCGGTAAATAAACTTTCATTTACGATAATTAAAATTGTCGTTTACTTTTTTTACAATAACATTAATGTGAAACTTGATCTCTCAATATAAACGAAAGGCATCAGTTTAAAAGAAAATAAAATTAATTAACTATCTAAACAAATTCTCTTTCAGTACAAATAATAATTAAAAATAATAAAAATATAATGAAAATAATAATAATTAATTAATAATAATAAATAATAAAAAATATAAAAAAATAATAACCTGTACTATAAAGATTTTTTAGTCATTTACAAAATTTGATTGTTAGTTGAGAAGAAGCTCGTAAAGAGTCTATTAAAAGAGTTTTATAACATATGGTAAGATTTGTGGAATTCGAAAAAATACTTAAAAATTTGATGCCTAAACTATTGTCATTAGATAAAAAATCTCAATAGTACAATGAGTGAAATAGTAAATAGTAAAATAAAAAACCCATTTTGCTAAGTTCTTATATTAATATTTACTTTACATTTATATTGGACATAAAAATAATTTTCATTTGTGTATATTTTCTTATGAATATTGTATTTTTTCAGAATGAATTTGTTAAACACATGAATGATGAAGAACAAGATAATTTATTTGAAGAAGAAAGAGTTGAAGATATGGAAGAAAGACTTCACGAACCGGAAGAAGATGGAAATGAACGTATGGTAGAGCAGATAATTAATGAAAATGAAGGAGAAGGGCAAGCAGAAGAAGAGGAACCAGAAGAACATGAGGAACCAGTAGAACAAGAAGAACGTGCAGAACAAGAGGAAGAAGCAAGAGTCTTCGACAACGATGACGAAGATGATGATGAAGATGATAATAATATAAACAATAATCGTCGTAATGTAGAAAATGACTACGATCTACCACTGTATACAAACTCTCCATTAACTTTGAGTCAAAGTATGTTGTTGATTTTGACTGTGTTTCTTAGTCATAATATTTCTCAATCATACTTATCAGATATTATTACAATTATTAATATGCATTGTATAGGAGAAAACTTATGGCGTAATAGTTTGTATAAATAAATATAAAACATTATTATTGTTCGCTGTGTTTAAATAGTTTGATTTCTGCTCGTGATACATGTGCTGATTGTCAAGGAATGAAAGGTTATAAAACTTTGTATTTCATCGAACTTTCGATCATTGAACAATTGGCGGAGCTTCTAAAATGGCCTAATTTTTATAATAATTTACGCTTTCAAAGAAATGAACTCCAACCTAACACAATAAGTGATATCTACGATGGAAACTTATACAAAGAATGGAGAACTGGTGAATTTTTGGCTAATCCAAATAATTTGTCATTCATGTGGTATACAGACGGTGTACCAGTGTTTAAGTATTCAGGTGTTAGCATATGTCCACTTTATTTAACAATCAACGAGTTACCATACAAAGAAAGAATGAAGAAGGAAAATATGATACTAGTTGGGTTATCATTTGGAAAAGTGAAACCAAACATGAACAGTTTTGTTTTCAAATTACGTTCACAGTTTGAAACAATCGCGAACGGCCATCAATTTATGCTACCTGATGATCAAATAATTGATGTCAAAGCCATTTTATTGGTGGGAACATGTGATATGGTCGCTAAATGCCAGATGTTAAATATTATTCAGTTTAATGGAGAATTTGATTGTCCTGTCTGTAAGGTACCAGGTGAATCTTTTCAATTAGAGTCTGGTGGAACGACGCATGTATATCCTTACACCATGGATTTACCTCCGAACATCTCAAGAAGCTGAAGAATATGGAAGAATAGCATTGGAATCGGGTATACCAGTGATGGGCGTAAAAAGGCCGTGTGCGCTATCGAAGTTTATGCCAGATTTTGTTTTTGGGACAGCAATCGACCGAATGCATTGCATAGATGGTGGAGTTATTAAGAAGCTATTAACACTTTGGTTCGATAGTACTTACAGTGCTTTTCCTTTCTCCTTATATCACGTAAAAGATATAATTAACGAGCGTCTTTTGGCTATTAAACCACCCAAATTCATTCATCATATGCCTCGTTCGACAGAAGAGCTTACTCACTGGAAAGCTTCGGAACTGAAAGCATGGTTTTTTTATTATTCAGTTCCCATATTGCATGAAGTAATGAGAAATGATTTTTTTAATCATCTATTACTATTGGTTTGCGGCATATCATTTTTAAGTGCAGATTCTATCTCTGAAAACATGCTGGAGCTTGCTCGAATTTTTCTTGACAAATTCGTTAGACAATTCCAGGAACTGTACGGACAGCAATTCTGCTCTATTAATATACATCTAGCACAGCATCTTCATGAATGTGTCCGAAACTTAGGACCTTTATGGGGATATCAATGCTATCAATATGAAGATTTGAATGGACGAATTTTGGCAATTATTAATGGAACAACCCATATCGATTCACAGATCGTTACTGCTCATTTTCAGTTACTCAAAATAGAGAAACATAAAAATCAACTCCCGGATGGTGATGTTCGTGACTTTTGTTTTGGTCAAAAGAAAAAATTAAAAATAAACGAACGAATATTGAATAATTGTTATAGTGTCGGAGCTTATGAAACGATTATTCATACTGATTTACCTGATTTTATGCAAGAAGCAATGAGATTTTTATTACCAGCACGACGCATTCGCAAATATTTACGATTATTGAAAAATAGTAAAGTCTACGTTTCAAAGGAATATTCAAGAAGTCTAAAAACTGAATCTTCATATGTTACTTATCAAAACAATGATTGTATCATGCATTATTGGTCCATTTTTTGTTTTATTCAAATAATTAATTGTGAGTGTGAACCTATTAATGATTGCATCTGCAATAACTTACACTATGCGATTGTCAAAAAAATCAGACTTGATCATTTTCAAGTAAATAGTGATAGTGACATTAATTGTACTCTTCCTTATCTTCACAGATGTGAAGAATCAGATAATTACATCACTATCCCTGTTTCTCCTTTAGAACACGTTTGTTTCTATATTTTAGTTAACAATTATATTTATTTAAGTCAGCCAATAAATGAAAAAGAGTTGGAGTAAATATTTTTTCATTGTTTTATTTTTTTGCCTGTTTTTCAAGCTTAGCAAAATAAAAATTTCTAAGTTTTAAACTCTGACTCAACCTGGACGGTCTAAACTTGTAATAATCACACTAAACCCTAGCTCAACCTGATTTTGGACGTATAAGGTTGAAACGGAGTTTAAGAATCCAAACTAAATTTCGCTCCACCCTGACTCCAGGCAAGTTAGGTTGAAACAGAGACTTAATATTCAGATTAAACTTCAGTTCACTCTACTTCACCCTTATTTCAGACTAGTTAGGCTGAGACTGGTTTTTAAATCAAAGCGGCAAACGTCCAGATCAAAGGAATCAGTGTCTAAAAGGATCAGCTAGGGTTTTAAAATTTCGACTCGGGAACACAACTGCCACGGATCTCCCGTTATCCTTATCATTCTGTAAGTTTTTTAAAATTATTCATACATTACTTAAATACATTCCTAGCAACTGCGTGTTTCATTGTTTTTTTTAAGGTTCCTTGTCATTTGATAGCGAACTCAAAAATTCACAATCAAGCTCGGCATCCCAAGTTAGCGCTGAAACTCCATTACCCGTTATAAACGATGCATTGCGATTGTTGAATCAATCGCCGATTCCTTAAAAAAAATTGAATGATTATCAATTTTTAAATAATAAAATAAATGCTGCATGGCAAATTCAATGATAAAGAAACGGATAAGTCTTTAAAAATACAAATTTTAACATTGTTTCCTGAAAAATGGAGTGAAAAACGTATTTGTGAAACTATGAATACATCACGACATTTAACAAGGGTAGCAAAAAAGTTGGTTGAAGAAAAGGGTCTACTTTCAACACCTGAATCGAAATTAGGTACGTACACGGAAAGAACAAAAAAACACTGCATATCCTGTCGTATTATACTCCGTGTTATCTGTGATAAAAAAAAATTTCAGACTATAGCCAATATACTTCAAAGTATATATAGTCTGAAATTTTTTTTCATCACAGATAACACGGAGTATAATACGACAGGATGTGCAATGTTTTTTTGTTCTTTCCGTGTATAGCGTAGAATTAATGTTTCTGGTACATCTGAAGACTGAATTACTTAACATTTTTTCTATATTGAGGACAATTACTCATAAAATGTCATTAAAAGTTGAGAATTTTCACAACGATGATGAGTATAGTGCTTTGATGCCCGGTATGAAAGACTTTGTTCCAGTTCGAAATAATGATGGTAATCGAGTACACTTCCAAAAACGGATTGTTCTGTCTAATTCAAAAGAACTATACCAATGTTTCCGTGAAATAAACCCAACAGAGAAAATTGAATTTTCAAAATTCGCTTCTTTACGACCGAAACATTGTATGTTAGCAGGAACAAGTGGAACACACACCATCTGTGTATGTACGATCCATCAAAACTTTAAGTTAATGATGCTTGGTAATTATCAAATTAATTAATAATTATGAGTGTGTGAATTTTCTGTTTATTTAATAACTTTTCTTTTAGGTGCAAATCTTTATTCTTTAACAATAAATACAGAAAAGCCCATGAAACACTATAGTGATTGTTTGGACATGATAATTTGTGAGACTTCATCGGTGCAATGTTATTTGGGTGGATGTAACAACTGTCAAGGGGTAGATGAGTTGAATAACATTCTACTAACATGTTTTAAGAATCAGGAGATCGAGAATATTACGTATAAGTATTGGATATCAAAACCGAGAAGTAGTTTGGAAACTTTTATCAAGCCTACAGAAGAATTTGTTGAAAACTTTTGCAGTGAACTAAAAGTTCTTTGAACTCACTTATTTATTGCTAAAGAACAAGCCAAATTTTTGAAAACATTGAAAGAAACGCTGAAACCAAATTAATTTATCATTGTTTGTGATTTTACAGAGAATTATGCGTTCGTAGTACAAAATGCAGCATCTGGTTTTCACTGGAATAATAACTAGGCAACAGTTTTTCCGGTGGTTATTTATTACAAAGTAAATAATGAACAAACACAAAAGTTTAGTAATTATTCCAGACTGTTATAATCACGATGCCGTTGCTGTTCATGTTTTCATCAAATTAATAACTGATTATGTAAAAAGTCTTTCTGAACGCTGTAACAAGATTTATTAGTTTTCTGATGGGTCTCCTCAACAGTTCAAAAACTTTAAAAATTTTGTAATTTTATATTTTCTTGATGATGATTTTGATTTTCCTGCTGAATGGCATTTTTCTGCGACTTCCCATGGCAAATGTCCGTGTGTTGGAATTGGTAGCATCATCAAACGAGATGCAGCAAGAACAAGTCTCCAACTTGCAGTTGATAAACAAATAACAACACCGATAGAATTTTTTGAATGGGCTTCTAATCCGAATAACTTACCAAATATCATAATTAAGTTTTCTCCAGAAGAAGATTATAATACAGCATTAACTGATTTAAATGACAGATTTTTGAAAACGAAATCAATTGTAGGAACTTAACAACTACATTGTATAATTCCGGACAAAAATGGTTGCTTGTATGTTAAAAAATTTTCAAACTCTAATGAACACAGAATTTGTAAAATATTGAAATGCCAGAGAGAAAATTAATAAATAATTTTTGGAGTTTACTCCTCAAGAAACGATTTGAGTTATAAGGCCCGGTACGGAAATTTTATGAGGAGTAAAATCAAGTGTAACACGAAAAGTTGAGGCGTTACGTAGAAAGAGACAAACAAATATATCTGTAGGATTGAACGTGTAAAAGAATGAGATGGAATACATTACACAGCGTATCTCATTCTCGGGGTCTCCTCTTTGCGCTATACTTCGTAGTCTCACTGTATAGTTCACTACCTCCAGTCTGAGAGTTGAATGTGTGCGTATGTTTGTACGTGTGTGTTGCGCGCCTGCGTATTACGAAGTTCTGCCACAACTTGTATACTGCTGCCGAGTACAGGGTATGCATGCTGTATAATAAATGCATATAGTAGCATTTGTTGTATACATTAGGGTGTGCCAAAATATAACTTCCATGAGGAACCTTTTAAAATTGAAATTTTGAATTGCGTTTTTAACAGCAGCTGTGTTAAGACATTTCCTGAGATATTTTGGGGTGAGAGGATTTATTTAATTTTCATAGAATTTTTAGCAGGAGATTGAATTGGGCACTTCCGGCCAAATTTTGAATTTTCAGCGGAAATGTCCAAACTAAACTTCTTTTAAGAAATTCTATGAAAATCTAATTTATCGTCTCACCCCAAAATATCTCTGGAAACGCCAAAACACAGCCCCTGTGAAAAGCCGAACTCAAAATTCTAATTTTAAAAGATTCCTCACGGAAGTTACATTTTGGCATACCCTAGTATACATCTATATACAACGTACATAAACAGCAACCTAACCATCAAATTTTTATTATTTATATTGTTTTGTAACATACTTTATGTAATACGCGTTATTGAAGTAATATAAATAATCCGAATAATTACAGATATATGTTTGTTTCTCTTATCATTTTAGCAAATGCATTCATTTACCCTTTTTTTCTATTCGATATATATCATAATTATCGTTCGTAAGGAGTAAACTCCAATCGTGCGTCGTAGCTGACACACACACACTTTTTTTTTGTATTGTTTTTGTGAAATCATTGGATATAAACGGTATCAATCATTAAACTTAGTCATTATATTCGTAAATTAAATCTATAAATTGAAAATTATATCATAAAATCGTTGAATTATATTTATTTTATGATAAAAATAAAGTTTACAGAAAAAAAATTTTTTCTATTTTTGAAAATTTGACAATTTTTTTTTAAATAAATAAAAAAAAATATAAAAAAAAATCGGCCCACTCCGGAATTAACGGGGATAGTTGTCAAATTAATCGAAGTTTTTTTTGAGGAAAAAAAAAAATGAAATGGCGGACTTCGAAAAAATGACGATTTTACTCAAAAAACCGATTATTTTATATAATTGACCATATTAAATTTTTATCGTGTATTTTTCGAAAAGGTCATTCAAAAACAAAAATTGAAAAAAAAAAAAAAGGTACCTAAAAGTCAATTTCTAAAAAAGTTATGGCTACTTGAAAATAAAAAAGCCATTTTTTTGAAAAATTCATAACTTTTTTTGGGTTGGACAAAAAAATTTGAAAAAATTCTCAAAAATGTTTTTCAAAAGGTAGAAAAGAATGATAAAGTTTCAGCTACATCTAAAGGGGTCGAGTTCAAAAGTGGTCGATTTGGCATGGAATACCCCATATATATCCAATAATTATAAACATTAACTTTTTTAATTTAAAAAAAAATTTTGCTGCCATCTCAACTTTCAAATCAATGCTACGGTTTTCGACATAATCCTATCTTCAGTCTGGAATTCAAATTCTGCCGCGATACAATTACAGTAAATAATTTAATATCTAATATGTTATTGACTACTGTGTGAAATAATAATCTGCGAAGTTTTTTTTTTTTTTGCTGTTTGAGGAGTGTAAAGAATTCTTTTCTGGTTTCTCTACTCATTCTTTCTCGACAATGGTGATAAAAATTCCATTCACAAGTAAATGCGCAATATAAGAATATGTAAATTTATGTAAATATAGCAAATTTTAAAGGTTTCAGCACATGCACGGCCATACAAATAAATAATGAATTATGTACTGACAACTTTAATCAATAAAGAATTGATTTATGTGGAGAGGATTCCAAATGTTCCTTACTATTTTCTTTTTAATCTGAATTTTAAATTAATTTTTGTGTTGAAGTACGTCTTAAACATACTAACAAGTGAGGACATGCAAGAATTGAACTATTATCCTCGTTAATTTATTCCGTTTAGTACGTACTTAACGAAAACTTCAATTCATACATTTTAAGTTCCTTATCTTGGATAGAAAAATTATTCGCACTAAGCCATAATAACCCGCTTCGCTGGCCTTTTTGTTGAGTTTGCAAAATATTATGAATTCAACCTATTGGCACCCACCAGTTTCTTAGTGTTTAACTTGCCCTGTAATGAGATCCGATAGGTTGAAGATTGCTTCAAAAGAAGAAATCTAATAGTGTGAATACTAACAGGATGACTAATCATAGAAAAAAGACAAATCAAAATAGTTTTTGATTTAATTTCTATTAACATGAATTTGTGAACTTGACATGTATATATTTTTATACTTTTAGATATGTGTAATGGAATTTATCAACGTCATTTTTACTGAATATAAGAATTCTGATTGATTTAAAAATTCTTACACGGATTAAGGATCAACGACAACACAATAATTTTGTAATTTAACCTTAGGATACCGAACAGGGTCGTCAAACTGCGGAAAATAACTTATTTTGCAGTTTTAATATATAACATTATTCATAGGATAACAGAAAGAATTATCCTTCCTATGAATTAAGTAAAATATTACAATCTAATCCTTCTAATTTTCAATCCAACTAAAAATTTTAGAAAACTTAAGAACGTGTTTCTATTCTAAATCGATCTAAAAAATGTAAAATAGTTTCAAAAAGTTTGGAAAATCCAAAAGTGCACGCCTCATAGCGGTCATTTAAATTTTAAGATAAAAAGTTTCATTAAATTTATTCTATTTTGATCAAATTTACATAGCGCACGCGTCGATCTCAATATTTTATTTACGGCTTAAGGCTAATCTTCATTTGTATTTAAATATAAACAAAGTTGTAAAAGTAATAAGTACAAAGTACAATAGTCGATTCGTATTTTTCTTATTTTCTGTTCTGTCATTATTAATTTTCCAAGTGATAGAGTGCCAATGTAACTTTACCGTTAGTGGCGCCATAAGTTTAAGGTGAGGAAAAAAATACTATAATAAAAATATAGATAGATATACAAAAAAAATACACAGTCGTATATCAGTTTTTTATAAATAATAATTAAACGACAGTAAATTGAACGCTCATATTAATTGAGAACATCCACAGTGTGTTACTTTAGATAATAAAAAAAAAAATATCCTGGTACGATAATTTTTTCGACCAATGTCCCTGCCACATAAATCAATCAACACACGGACGTCCAGAAAAGGTTATTTTTAATGTTATTTATTTACTATGTTAAACAAAATAATTTTATTGAAATATTTTTTATGTGTCTGACAAATTATTTGACTTGATATGAGTGTACTCATATTAACCTGTAAGTTAAAGCGATATAAATAAAAAAAATTCAACTTTTGTTTCGAGAAAACTGCTTATTTTGAAATGTCGAGAGTAGAGCACTACCTCAACGCTCCGCTTATGAGGCGTGCAATTGTTTTCGATTAAAATAAAAATAAATCGATTGGAAAAAATCATCATAGCTCTGCAATTGCAATCATCTAAAATAATTGATGTCAAAGTCCACCGTGCTTTTCTATAATGGAATGAATTGATAAACTTTTAAAATTATTCTAGTCCCATAAGATAATTTTTAGTTTATTTAATATACTTAAAGGATCATTCTGGTTTTGGCGCTTAAAAAAAGCAAGTACTTATTATTTTTTCACACAGAAACTTTTATAGATATTGATGAAAACTTTATTCAGCTCAACACATACACTCTCGAATAACAC
Organism: Cotesia vestalis; assembly: GCA_000956155.1. Lineage (NCBI taxonomy): Eukaryota > Metazoa > Arthropoda > Insecta > Hymenoptera > Braconidae > Cotesia > Cotesia vestalis. Next base: position 1,804 of record JZSA01002989.1, on the reverse strand, counting down.
AAAAATTATCTAACTTGATTTTTTTTATTTTTTATATGAATAAACAATAGGTGAACGGAGCTCTTCCAAAAAATTGGTATTTCGTTGACGTAAATAAATAACTTGATAACGGCTCATATAAAACACCAATACCAAAAGTAGTAGTATGTTACCTGTGTGCGTTTTCCCGGTTACCCATCGGTCCTGACACTCATGTAGTGTTTTCGTCTTTATCTTTGCTTTTGTCTCCTTAGAGTTGTCACTATTTTTTTTTGACATCGTAGATTTTCACCCTCTCGAATGCTAGTAAGTCGATTGGCGCGGCTCCTGCTATGACCAATACGACTGCTTCTGAGACCGTGTGGTAGGCGAATGTGACTCTGAGCGCTCCTCGTTGTTGCACTACCGCTATCTTGCGCTGGTAGATCTTCTGTTGAAGGTATTCTGCCCATATCTCCGCTCCGTGGAGTAATATCGAATAGACTACCAGAAGCACCTTACTTTTTCTGGTTTGTGGTCCCACCGTGTTGGTCATGATTTTCGACAGATTGGATACTGTCTTGTTAGCTTTCGCGCAAGCGTTTTCGAAGTGTTCACGGAAAGACAGCTTTTCGTCGATCACTACTTCTAAATATACATATATATTCACGTAAGTACTGAACTCACGTCTCTTTTTTCGCTCGCCATTTAGAACATTTTTTTTCTGCTTTTTTTGCCTTCGGGCTTTTTGCTGCAGATATCAGTTGCAAGCGCCTTTTTGCAATCTTCTGAGATTGCTAAAAACTATTGAAATATTTCCAATTTGAAACTGAAGATTAAATTTTTATTGACCCAAGATATTGTTTTGAGGTTATATTCTATCTGGACGTGATTTTAGTTGTTTATTATTCTGTTCAAGTGACATCAGCCTACAGTGTTATTAAAATCTGCTGTCACCGCCACATGCTTACGTACCGCTAATACCCCATAGGTGTCGCCACATGTCATAAACTGTTATCTACAAATTTAACAGCTCATTGTTTACATTCTCATTCCCGATGGCTCTGTTATGATTTGTGTTAGATGTAAGAGAACTGTAACGAAATCTGTTTTCTGCAAAATCTGCAAGTCTGCATATCATCCCAGTAGTCACAAAGAAGCACTTCATTTATTGTCAATCTCAAATTACCGCAAATCCGTGATCATATTATTGATACCAAACGTCGCTACATTGAATAAGCTAAAAATATGCATGGGTATATAAAAGCATTGTTTATATCAAGAAGAACTATGATTCAGCAAAAATTTCCATTCATACTGTTGATGATTTAAATAAATTAGAATAGCCATCATTAAACCAGCCTAATATTTCTCCTACTACTCTCAAATTACTAAGTCTTAATATAAATAGTTATTTAGCACATGCAGCTGAATTTGAGCATCTAGTTGCTGAAACACAGCCTCATATAATTTGTGTGGTTGAATCCTGGTTAAATCCAGAAATATCAATCTCACTTGTTGATTATTCTATTATTCTTCGAGATAGAGGATTATTAAATGAATCCGGTAGTTATATCAGAGGTAGTGGAGTAATTTGCTTCATTCACAAATCACTAACATCAAAGGTTCTATGCATCTCCGAAGTACGTCACTTAAATTGTCCAGAGTTTATTGTTGCTGATATCACTCTACCTACAGGGCATCTGTTATTATCGTGTATCTACAGAAGACCACAAGGTGATTTATTAGACTGCTTTATTTCTGAGTTCAGTTAATTCTATCCACATTACAAAAATGTTCTAATAATGGGCGACTTATATTGCAACCTTATGAAGTCTGATCGAGC
>JZSA01002988.1:0-60222 GCA_000956155.1 Cotesia vestalis | reverse complement strand
TCGCGCTGATGATCTCGCTGGATATCGCGCTGACGGTCTTACTGGATATCTTGCATGACATCGCGCTGATGATCTCGCTGGATATCGCGTTGACAGTCTCACTGGATATCTTGCATGACATCGCGATGATGATCGTGCTAACGGCCTCGCTAGATATCTCGCTTCATATTATGCTGACAAATCACCGGATCAAATTTTTTAACAGCTAAAAGCGGCAAAGCTAAGAAATCATTCATCAAAATCTGAATAAGAATTGAATGTGCGATTGAAATTTGTAACAAATGTAAATGAAATCGTGAAGTGGCATGGATAAGTATTTAAAATAATACCAGTAAGGAAAGAGAATAAAGGTGTTTTTGACTTAGATCAAGCCAAGAATAAGTTACGCGCATACCTTGGTTGAAACTTTGAATTATATTGTGAAAATCAGTATTACTTATAGAGTAAAATCAGTCAGAGAAAATAGTACAGTAGAAGTTTTGACCTAAATCTATCCTAAACAGAGTTACACATTTATTGTGATTGAATCAGTGAATTTTTTTGTGAAAATGAGCTTCTATTTCGGAATTTTTCATGGTCAGCGGCCTAAAGTGAGCCGTTGGAATTATTGAATAAAGAAAAAGTGGCTGAACACAATAAACGATAGATGTTTTTGAACGAAGTCTAGGTCAGAAAAAGTTACGCTCGTTTCTTTGTTGAAACTATGAAATTTCTCTGGAAATGACCTTTCATTTTTTGAACTTCTCATACTCAACCGCCTTAGCTCAGCAAACAAGTATATTTTATAAAGATAAATCAGCTGAATAAAATCGTACAAAAACAGTTTTTACCTAAATCTAGCACAGAAATTGTTACGCGCAAATTTTTGTCGAAACTGTTAATGTTTTTTTTTTAAAATGAGCTTTCATTTCTGAATTTTTCATTCTGAATGTCCTCAAGTGAGCGGTTAGGCTTTTTTTATAGAGAAAAATTCGCTGAAAAAATTATAATAAAGATTTTTCTGAACTAGCTTTAGCTGAGAAAAATTTATTTGCATATCATGGTTAAAACTTTGAATTTCATTGTGAAAATGAGGTATAATTTCTAACCATTTACTATATTGTTAGCTAAGAGGTTTAAATGTTGAAGGAATTAATTGAAAATATAAAAAAAGTTTGGAAAATCCAAAAGTGCACGCCTCATAGCGGTCATTTAAATTTTAAGATAAAAAGTTTCATTAAATTTATTCTATTTTGATCAAATTTACATAGCGCACGCGTCGATCTCAATATTTTATTTACGGCTTAAGGCTAATCTTCATTTGTATTTAAATGTAAACAAAGTTGTAAAAATAATAAGTACAATAGTCGATTCGTATTTTTCTTATTTTCTGTTCTGTCGTTATTAATTTTCCAAGTGATAGAGTGTCAATGTAACTTTACCGTAACTTCTAGATAAGTACCATCTAAAGATTGCAGATGGAGTTATATTCACGAAGTTACAACTAAAGATTTTACATTTGACTATTTTTTTTATAACTGTTAACACTAAGATAATTAATCCAAATAAATAAAATGAAAATGATAAAATAAATATAAAATACAAAAAAAAGAAATAATGATAAAAAAAAAATAAAAATAAAAAAAAAATTTCAAGTCCTCCGAACGCAGTCAGTAAATAGAAAACTCTGCTATGGTTTAGTGGTGCCATAAGTTTAAGGTGAGGAAAAAAATACTATAATAAAAATATAGATAGATATACAAAAAAAATACACAGTCGTATATCAGTTTTTTATAAATAATAATTAAACGACAGTAAATTGAACGCTCATATTAATTGAGAACATCCACAGTGTGTTACTTTAGATAATAAAAAAAAAAATATCCTGGTACGATAATTTTTTCGACCAATGTCCCTGCCACATAAATCAATCAACACACGGACGTCCAGAAAAGGTTATTTTTAATGTTATTTATTTACTATGTTAAACAAAATAATTTTATTGAAATATTTTTTATGTGTCTGACAAATTATTTGACTTGATATGAGTGTACTCATATTAACCTGTAAGTTAAAGCGATATAAATAAAAAAAATTCAACTTTTGTTTCGAGAAAACTGCTTATTTTGAAATGTCGAGAGTAGAGCACTACCTCAACGCTCCGCTTATGAGGCGTGCAATTGTTTTCGATTAAAATAAAAATAAATCGATTGGAAAAAATCATCATAGCTCTGCAATTGCAATCATCTAAAATAATTGATGTCAAAGTCCACCGTGCTTTTCTATAATGGAATGAATTGATAAACTTTTAAAATTATTCTAGTCCCATAAGATAATTTTTAGTTTATTTAATATACTTAAAGGATCATTCTGGTTTTGGCGCTTAAAAAAAGCAAGTACTTATTATTTTTTCACACAGAAACTTTTATAGATATTGATGAAAACTTTATTCAGCTCAACACATACACTCTCGAATAACACAAAAATTATCTAACTTGATTTTTTTTATTTTTTATATGAATAAACAATAGGTGAACGGAGCTCTTCCAAAAAATTGGTATTTCGTTGACGTAAATAAATAACTTGATAACGGCTCATATAAAACACCAATACCAAAAGTAGTAGTATGTTACCTGTGTGCGTTTTCTCGGTTACCCATCGGTCCTGACACTCATGTAGTGTTTTCGTCTTTATCTTTGCTTTTGTCTCCTTAGAGTTGTCACTATTTTTTTTTGACATCGTAGATTTTCACCCTCTCGAATGCTAGTAAGTCGATTGGCGCGGCTCCTGCTATGACCAATACGACTGCTTCTGAGACCGTGTGGTAGGCGAATGTGACTCTGAGCGCTCCTCGTTGTTGCACTACCGCTATCTTGCGCTGGTAGATCTTCTGTTGAAGGTATTCTGCCCATATCTCCGCTCCGTGGAGTAATATCGAATAGACTACCAGAAGCACCTTACTTTTTCTGGTTTGTGGTCCCACCGTGTTGGTCATGATTTTCGACAGATTGGATACTGTCTTGTTAGCTTTCGCGCAAGCGTTTTCGAAGTGTTCACGGAAAGACAGCTTTTCGTCGATCACTACTTCTAAATATACATATATATTCACGTAAGTACTGAACTCACGTCTCTTTTTTCGCTCGCCATTTAGAACATTTTTTTTCTGCTTTTTTTGCCTTCGGGCTTTTTGCTGCAGATATCAGTTGCAAGCGCCTTTTTGCAATCTTCTGAGATTGCTAAAAACTATTGAAATATTTCCAATTTGAAACTGAAGATTAAATTTTTATTGACCCAAGATATTGTTTTGAGGTTATATTCTATCTGGACGTGATTTTAGTTGTTTATTATTCTGTTCAAGTGACATCAGCCTACAGTGTTATTAAAATCTGCTGTCACCGCCACATGCTTACGTACCGCTAATACCCCATAGGTGTCGCCACATGTCATAAACTGTTATCTACAAATTTAACAGCTCATTGTTTACATTCTCATTCCCGATGGCTCTGTTATGATTTGTGTTAGATGTAAGAGAACTGTAACGAAATCTGTTTTCTGCAAAATCTGCAAGTCTGCATATCATCCCAGTAGTCACAAAGAAGCACTTCATTTATTGTCAATCTCAAATTACCGCAAATCCGTGATCATATTATTGATACCAAACGTCGCTACATTGAATAAGCTAAAAATATGCATGGGTATATAAAAGCATTGTTTATATCAAGAAGAACTATGATTCAGCAAAAATTTCCATTCATACTGTTGATGATTTAAATAAATTAGAATAGCCATCATTAAACCAGCCTAATATTTCTCCTACTACTCTCAAATTACTAAGTCTTAATATAAATAGTTATTTAGCACATGCAGCTGAATTTGAGCATCTAGTTGCTGAAACACAGCCTCATATAATTTGTGTGGTTGAATCCTGGTTAAATCCAGAAATATCAATCTCACTTGTTGATTATTCTATTATTCTTCGAGATAGAGGATTATTAAATGAATCCGGTAGTTATATCAGAGGTAGTGGAGTAATTTGCTTCATTCACAAATCACTAACATCAAAGGTTCTTTACATCTCTGAAGTACGTCACTTAAATTGTCCAGAGTTTATTGTTGCTGATATCACTCTACCTACAGGGCATCTGTTATTATCGTGTATCTACAGAAGACCACAAGGTGATTTATTAGACTGCTTTATTTCTGAATTCAGTAAATTTTATCCACATTACAAAAATGTTCTGATAATGGGCCACTTAAATTGCAACCTTATGAAGTCTGATCGAGCGTCAACTCATCTGAATTCCTTTGTGACAGGGAAAACTGAACTTCCCATGGTCGTTATCAACCACCTTATTGACACCACGATAAATAGGGGTTTTCCCTCACCGTTCGATTTTTGACAAGTAGTTCAGACTTGTCACCGGGCGTGCAAATCGAAAGTCCCCACTGCTGTCCCCGAAAACGAAGCGGGGTTGACAATAGGAAAGTTCGAGAACTTGGAGTTGAGGGTTATAAAAGAGCCGGCAAAAGAAACATCGACGCTTTTTGAGCCAGGCCTTTTGAGACAGTGAGGCCTTTGACAAAACAGTGAGTCAGTGTAGTGCTGTGTAATAAATTCTGTCATCGAGATTTAGGACCATAGTCGAGAAAACACTCTTGACCACCATAGACAAGGGACTCAGGAGGATGGTGAAGAGCTGGCTACACCTCCCACAGCGTGCAAGTGCCGAGGTGGTTTATGCACAGCCGTGGAGAGGTGGGTGTGGTATCATCCCACTTGCGGACCTAGCAGACATCTCAGTCATTGCTCAGGCCTTCAGGATGCTTTCCTGTAAGGACACTGATGTGGCTGAGATTGCGAAGTCCTCACTGGAGCAAGTGGTCCAGCGAAAAACCCTTCACTGTCCTACGCTGCAAGAAATTGCAGAGTTCCTCTCGGGTTCACTGGATGGTCCCTTTGCAGGGAACAAAAAAGGTGACCCGAACGTCTGGACAAGGGTGCGAATGGCCTCAAGGCGTCTGTCCAGAAGGCTGGGCATAGAGTGGAAGTGGGATGAGGTCGAGAATGGCCTCGCAATCATCATGAAGGACACTGGGGACCGCACTGTCACAGTGCCACCAAGCGCGAGGTCCCAGATCATCTGGAGACTTCGCAAGGCAGCCCAATTACAATATCTGGAGATGCTGACAGCGAAGAAGGACCAGGGCAAGGTATGGGAGGTTACGTCGCGTAATCGGGAGAGTAATCTCTGCTTACGCGACGGGAAATATATCCGTTTTGCCGAGTGGCGATTTATCCACCGCGCTCGACTCGACGTGCTGCCCCTTAATGGAGCAATACGCTGGGGAGAGCGAGATAAACGCTGCAGGGTGTGCGGATATTATCTCGAATCCCTGCCCCACGTCCTGAATCACTGCATGACGCACTCCAGGGGCTATCAGCTGCGACATGATGCGATCCTCAACCGGATATCGGAGGCATCGAGGATCGCGGGGGAGAAGCGGGTCAACAAGACCGTTCAGGGAGTCGACGGGGATCTGGCGACGCTCAGACCTGACTTAGTAATCAGGAATGAGCGGGCCAAGTCCATTGTCATCGTGGATGTCACTGTGCCCTTTGAAAACCAGTGCAAAGCCCTTGATACTGCTAGAAAAGAAAAACACGATAAGTATCAAGAGCTTGCAACTGCGCTCAGGGCACAGGGATACCAGGTGACTGTGGACGCGATCGTCGTCGGCTCACTGGGGGCTTGGGACCCGAACAATGAGCCGGTTCTGAGGAAGCTGGGTATTTCTCAGTACTTTGCTCGTCTGATGAGGCGGCTCATTGTGTCGGAGACGATGCGCTGGTCGAGGGACATATACGTGGAGCACGTGTCTGGAAACCGGCAGTATACGACGCCTGATCCGCTGGGCGGGTCCGCGGGCGGTCGCTCGGGCGCGGACTGAGGTCGCGAATACGCGTCACCTGAATCCGTCTGCCAATTGCGAAAAACTGACGCCGAGTCCTACGAATTAAATCAAATGCTACAACAACTACTGCTCCCCTACTCCAAAAATCGACAATTAATACAAGTAACAATGCCTGGAACCTATTAAAATTATAACAAATATTGTACTATCTTGGCATTGACTTATCTATTATATTAATATTAACTAAATCTAGAAAGACTTAGCCAGCCCTGGCAACCATACTAAAGACTGAAGTGCTTATGCATAAAACACTGTGATATACTTCCTTATACACAAACTTATTTATTTATTTACATATACTTATATACATATCTATTTACACTTATTATACATCTATTTATCTACAATATACACTGTATATATCCGACAACATCTGTGATTAAACAATGTATCTACAAATTATATACAAATAAATGGACACTTAGGAACCTATCCTTATTGACAAGAAGTCCTACTTTAAGTGTAACTATAAATACAAAACTATAATAATAAGGAAACGATATATACACAAATCTAATATTTACAATTAGTAAAACCAAGGGCTGGTGCAATAACAAAGCCACCACGAGGCTGGGCCATGCGTGAATGTGAGCGAGTGTTATTTTTTTTTATTAATTATACTAAACTAAAAAGATTAAAAGTTACAAGCGAATATTGATATTAAGTATGAATGTAAGAGTGAATGAGATGGATGACACAAGGGCACCTGTGCTCTTTTAAATATATTGACATGATAAAACTAATAATAACCTGACTGTATTATCATACTAATGTACCACCTGGGATGGGCCTGTCCATCTCAGGCAGTTTATTGATTATTTTTCTTAAATAAAAACCTAGATCACGATTTTAGAAATTGTGATCACGAAGCACTGGCAAAAAGCTTAACTGAAAGATTGAAACTCATCGATAGTGAGCTGACCATGTCTGATCCAGATGAGCTTGTTTCATATTTCTTGGATTAAGTGATCACTACTTTAAATCTTTATGCACCAATGGCTGAAAGAAAGACATATCGTCCCAGATGTCCCTGGCTAAATCGTGAGCTGCGAATTGAACTACGGGAACGTGATGTATTATACAAACGAGCGAAAAGAACAAATAATCAACATCTACTTGCTCTTTATAGAAATAAGAGAAAACTCTTTAAAGCTAAGCTAAATATTGCGCGAGATGGCTTTCTTCCAAACTATTTGGAAAGACATCCTTCTGGATCCAACATATGGAGCAAATTAAAGCGTGTAGGTGTTATAAAGACAAAACAATCATCTCCTCTTGATTATTTTTTTGCCGATATGCTAAATGACTTCTATGCTGAGACTTTAACTAGGTATCCGTCGTGCAGTCTTGAATTTATCCTAAGCCTACCACTTCATGCTGTAAAGGAAGTAAATTGTGAATTCAAGTGGAATCAAATAGACATTGTTGATGTTACCAAAAATTTACATTTAACTCTGCAAAAATCTAGCGGTAAAAGCCCTGATGGCCTCGACTTAAAATGGATAAAAGATCATCTATCGCAAGTATCTATGTTTCAAAAACAAATCTTCAATCGATCAATAGATACTGGTCTATTCCCTTCAGCATGGAAATCCGTTTTCATCGTACCATTAAATAAAGTGACACCACCAAAATCTGTATCTAACACTCGACCGATAGCAAATCTATCGCATATGGCTAAGGTGTTTGAACGGATTTTAGCAAATCAGGTTGTGACTTATCTTGAAACCAATAATCTACTTGATGATTATCAATCAGGATTTCGAAAATATCATAGTACTCAGGCAGCACTGCTTAGATTAACTGATGAAATTCGGCTAGCAATAGATAATGATGATCTCACCTTCCTCATTCTGTTTGACTTTACAAAAGCTTTCGATTGTCTAAATCATAAAGTTCTATTGAGAGTAATGTATGAACTGGGTTTCTCGGTTGAATCAGTCACATGATTTCATTCTTATCTAACAGGAAGATCTCAAGCAGTTGTTGATTCCACAAATACCCCCTCAAGATGGGTTAGTACTACTTCAGGTGTTCCTCAGGGATCAGTACTGGGTCCAATTCGATTTCTAATAGTTGTAAACATGTTGCAATCATGGCTTATTTGCAGACGATAAATGGGCTTACTTGCATTTCAAGTTATATCATCTATATGAAGCAGCTTCAAATTTGACTGCTGATGCTCAAGCAGTAGCAGATTGGGCTCGTGAAAATGACCTTGACATAAATTACAAGAAGACCAAAGTCATGATCTTGGGAAGTAAACATAAATTGAGACTACTTGAAAACTTTGAGCTACCTGAGATCATTATAGATGGCAATGTAATACCATATACAAATTCAACCAATCATCTAGGAGTCCATCTTTCAAATAATCTTTCTTGGGATACGCATATCTCACAGGTATCACGCAAAGTTTATGGTTCACTATATAGTTTAAAACGTAGGAAGAACTTTCTGTCCACACAGACCTGCAAGTAATTAGTTTCTGCTACTATCCTTCCTATTATTGACTATTGCTCAGTAGTGTTTCTTAACTTATCGAATTAACTTGATTGCAAATTGCAGCGACTTGTTAACAATGCTATTCGATTCATTTTTAATCTGAGGCGAGATGAGCACATCACACCATTTCGACGGTCATTAAGTTGGTTAAATGTAAAGCCAGGAAGGCTATACTTTTTAGCCTGCGTGTTCTTTAAATTGTTATCAACAGGCGAACTAAAATTTCTACGTGATTTATTTATTGAAGAAGACCCTGTCATCAGACGATCACAAAGAATAGCCAGCAGAAATAATAATATCACTTTTAAAATACCCAATTTCGTTACCACAATCTACGAGCATTCGTTTGTTATATCAGCTATACGGTTCTGGCAAGATTTACCTCCTGAAATTACAAATTCTCTTGGTCTAGAATCCTTCAAAACAAAAGTATTTGATTTTCTTATAAATCTCGAATAATATATAAATCTCGAATAATAGCATAATAGTGAGCTGGTTAATATGATTAAAAACATTATGTCCACTTGAACAGCTGTACTTATAAGTACAGCTAATACATACATAATGGAAATATGAAATTTACATGATAGCTTAAAATATAAAATTTACATAATGTTCAAGTTACAGGGCTACTTTAGCTTTGTCTAACAGAACCAATCTTTGCTGCTTCCAAGCTATTGGAAGCGTGCTGGTTGCTAGGCATGCGTTGTAAGCGTTCAGTAGTATATCTGAGTATTCCAGAGCTACAATCTTGATCACCGATGCCGGGATACCATCAGAGCCAGGTGCTTTTCCTGTCTTAAGAGCCTTCACCGCGTCCTATTTTTTCCTGGTTGTGAAAGGTGTTACGCTGTTTTTCAAATGGTGTTCTTTTCCCTGGTGGGTGTTTGGTAAACAGCTCGGCTACGATGCTGCAATAAAGCAGATGGTTGCGGCACTTCTGGTGAAGACTTCCCAAGTCGTTTGACAAAAATTTGGTAGGCTTTACCTCAGATGTCTTTGTCTAGGTCGTTACAGACCTCTTACCACAATTTCGCTTTGCTTGCTTTGATGGCCCGGTTTAGGTTCTTTTTGGCCTGATTGTACTGGTTCGAATCTTGATTAGGGGAGCGTTTTGCAGCTCTCGTTGCTAGCCGATGTAGTTTGTGACATTATTTTCGAAGTTCTGATACGTCTGGGGACCACCAGTATGCCAGCCTGAGCAAACCCCGGTTTTTTAGCCGCGGCATACAGGTGTCACATAAGGTGGTAATTTTTTTCATCGTATTTAGCACTGTTTTTTCAGTCCCACTGCGGGTGTTTGGGATCAGGTTGTTCTGCATAGTAGACCTGCTTCGTGTGAGGGACTTTTACAGTGCCTCTATATCAAGCTTCCTGACATCCCACTTCCGCTTAGAAAGGTCGCGTTGTGAAACCGGAGCAGATGCCAGTCCAACGTTATATGTCACAAACTGGTGATCAATGCCACTGTATTCTTCGGATACAGTCCAGTCTTCGATCATGTTGGCAGTAGTTGGAGTCGCCAACGAAATATCGAGGAAGGATTCTTGGTACCTCAGTCTTCTGAAGGTCGTGGTGCTTTCGGTATTCAGCACTATGAGGTCGAGTCTAGCCGTGACGTCAGCGACCTCGTTACCTTTGGTGTGAGAGAAAACAGCGCCCCATTCGGTCGATATAGCGTTGAAGTCACCAGCTACGATCGCATCTTCTAGATTTGCCAGTTTCTGTCGGAACACACTAATTTTTTCACTTGGTGAGAGATAGACGCTTATGAAGTAGGTTATTATGGGGGTTTGAAGCGACAAAACCTGCTCCACTTCCGTTGTTGTTGGCGGTAACGTTCTTTGTGTTCACAATCCAAATTGCTGCCGTGCCAATTGCATCTACGAACCATGCTCTATCTTGAAAGTTTAGATATTGCTCGTAGATGAAGCAAACGTCGATCTTCTCTTCAAAGGCTCGCTGGTGTGTGTGTGTGTGTGTGTGTGTGTGTGTGTGTGTGTGTGTGTGTGTGTGTGTGTGTGTGTGTGTGTGTGTGTGTGTGTGTGTGTGTGTGTGTGTGTGTGTGTGTGTGTGTGTGTGTGTGTGTGTGTGTGTGTGTGTGTGTGTGTGTGTGTGTGTGTGTGTGTGTGTGTGTGTGTGTGTGTGTGTGTGTGTGTGTGTGTGTGTGTGTGACCTTCTTATAACTTTTGAACGGCTTGAATAATCGAAACGCGGTTGGTGGCATTCGACTAGGTTCCACCAAACTTAGATTTCCTAAAAATTTGAACCGATTTGGACAGGTGGATTCCGAGAAATCTCAAAAAAACTGCAAAAAAAATTTTTTAAAAGTGGTTTTTTTGGAATAACTTTTTAACGGCTTTACCGATCGATTTTAAAAACCAATCAGCTCTCAACCTTCAACAACGACGTCGATCACCGCCAACTGCGTCACAATCGGTTCATTCGTTCGGGAGATATCGTTAACGAAAGAAATGGAAAAAATCGAAAAAATTGAATTTGTTAACAAAAAACTCTAAAATTTTACATCTGATCAATTTATGTTAACATATTGTTTATAGAACTTCAAAAACTGCATTGATTGCTGCAAACCGTGTGAAAATCAGTTTACTAAATTAAAAGTGATAGCAGTTTAAAAATGAAAAAAATCGTTTTTCATTAAACTTTTATCAAATTTTTGGGCTCGAAGAGCTCCAAAGTATCGAATAGCTTATTTTTGAGCTTGGAGAGCTCAAAATATGACAATAAATTTTTGAACTCGGAGAGCTCAAAAACATCGCAAAAGCAGCAAAATTGCAAGCGCGTAATAACTGAAAGAAAACCGGAAAAAGTTTTTTTAGAAATTGCTCTGAAACTTCTTGTTCGATTAATTAAAACTTCAAAATTTTTTACGAGGATTCAAAAACTGCGTCGAATGCCGCCAACCGCGTGAAAATTGGTTTATTTATTCATAAGTTATTGCGGTTTGAAAATTAAAAAAATAGTGTTCTATAGAAGTGTAACAGAAGTGTAACAAAAAGTGAGAATAAAATCTATCCATAGAACAAAAGCTCTAATCATTACAGTGAAATATGTACAAGTTATTGTCCTGTAAATATTTTCAGAATAGATAATTATTGTTTTTAAAGTTGTATGAAAATGAATGCAAATGTCTACAGTAAATGAAATATTATTTGACTACGATAGAAAATAGGTGACGGAATGTAACTTAATTATCCTTAGACAACCACTATGATCGAGATATTTTTAAATATAAAAAGAGGAAATGTACAAAGGACCAGTGACACTTCAATTAACATACATTTGAAAATTTTAATGCTTTTTTTTATACAAGTAAATTCTCAAATAAACCATTCAAGAAAAATTTCAAAAGATGTGGCTCATTTTTTTAAGAAAATTAGAAATAGACAAGTGTTTACTGATTTCTGCATTATAAATTAAATCAAAGTGTTATTTGCAGAGTTAATTAATTACTGAAACTTGTGAAACCAATTATTAACTTTGAAATTTTTTGAATATTAGATTGTCATTAATAACTTCACAGTAGAGCAATAAAATATTAAATAAACAAACATTGAAAATAACTTCTTAGTAACAAATATTACCATTGAATGTTTTGATCACATCTTCAGAAATCTTCCATTCGTTTAATAAGCCGGCCAATGTTTGTGGCTCTGAATCATCAGCTATTTTTGGTATTTCTAACCTAGCATTTGACGTAACGAAAAAAATACACCGCTAAATAATTTTTTTGGATTGATAAATTTTTCCACAAAGATATAAATTAAAACATGAATTTTATTTTCAATTAACAATGAAAGTATTGTAGTAAATGACGTCCGTGAAAAAATAACAATTGAAATGCAACAATAAACTATATTATTGAATGAAAATGGTAAACACTTGAAATGTAAAGTTAGCTCAGCATAAGAATAAATTTAGATAAGAGTTTTAAAACATGAAGGATAATTTTTTTTTCGTTGGGACGATTTTCCTACATTATCAACAGTAACTATACTCAAATAGCTGTGTTCAGCCCATTGCATATTGGGTCTTTCTTCAATAAGTCGTATTTTATATTTTTCCGAAATTAAAATTAAATGTTTAAGATTGTATATAAAGTGCTGAGAAATATTGTGATTATTAGTTGAAAGTTTAAAACCAACTGTATGTGGGGTTTCTTAAACTTTAGACTTGTTGTAATTGAGCAGTGGCACTCATTTCGTATAAACTTTATCCACGACAAATGCTAGGTTAAAAATATCAACGATAGACATCGATCTTCATCCAGAGTCTAAAACATTAGTTAGTTTGTTCAAGAAATGGAATGTTTCTGAGGATGTGATCAATAATTTCATTGGTAGTTTCGGCAAGAATTGGATTTATTTAGTTAATTTCTTAAAACATGTGTTATATCCGGCGTTGCCTCATATAACACACAGGGTCTCTCTTCCTCGACGAAAAGTACAGCGCTTGCACTTTATAAATTTCGACAACCACTCTGACAACATCTCGATTAAGAAATGAGCACACTGTCCACGTTCTAACCACGTTCTGCTAAATTTGCATTTTTAGACCAATAACAAAATTTAACTCCCTTCCGAAAATCGCGATGCGGGTGTATAAAACCACCAAACACCACGGATCACGCGTTCAATCTTTAATTAAAGAATACAAGGGAAGGTGTCCTCGTAGAACCCGTGTGTGTCCTTGTCCCGCGTTACGTACGAGGCAGTGTAAAGCACTAGGTCGCTTACACAAAACTCTAAATTTATTATTATCTTTTGACTCCTTAAATTACATCTTCTACGAACCGCGCCAGTGTCCTCTTCGAGCCGTATCGAGGGCCCCGTTGTCCGTAGTGATATCTTTATCTAAATTTCATAACCTTTCGATCTATTATTTATTTAACAGCCGATCTAAGTCTCTGTCGGATTCGTTATTCCGTTTACGAACTCATAATTAAACATTGTAAAACATAGAAATAAGTGATAGTTTATGAGTCAAATAGTGAACATTGAGTGCGTCTAGCCCATAGGGCAAATAATTGAATAAATTATAAAAACTAGAATTCCGTGTTTCACTTCATCTCAATTAAATTAAGATCCTGAACCCCTTCAACTACACCGATCTCTACCACGAGAGAAGAAGGAGAAGTCATCCCAGGATCTACCGATCGACCAAACCAAATTCAGATCAACAGAATTTCACAAAGGACGACTGTGAGTTCAGCATTTGTTACCGACTTCCCTGGTTACCGGGAGGCGTTCGAAATCGACAATAAAAATAAAACTCTTGTAGCTTCTCTACAAGAGAAAATCTATCTAAACGTGTCCGAGCCTCCTCAAGGCCCACTCTACCAATTAATTATCTCATTATAATTAATCTGGACATGACACATGATAAGACAATTTATAAATCAACAATGTAGATTTTAAAATAATTTATTAGTATTAAATATAATACAATATATGAGATTTTAATAATATATTATTTTTCTTTTCAACAAGTTTCAGTTATTTATCAAATATTGTAATTTGAATGTATTTTTAAACAATTTTTAACGTTAATTGTCATTAAGTAAATGACCTCCACTTGAGTATTGGAATTGTTCTTAATTTTTTTTTATCAATTAACAGATGTAGCTAAATTAATATTTTACTATTGACATGTGTAAAATTAATCTTATTATATTTTATAAATTATAATTTTTTGTCTTCAAAATATTAACGATTGAATGAATTATATTTTACAAAGCTAATTTTAATTTTTTACATGCATGGGTTTTTTAATGTTTTTTATTTTTCAGATCATGGAATATCTTCAAATTTATTGCACGAGATGAATACTGAAAATCTTAAAGAGTTATGTCCACATTTAGGAACAAGATTAATTAAAAAAAAAAAGTTAATGAATATTTTGTAAGTCACGTAAATAACTGATAATTTATTTTATTTTATAAGAGATTCAATAGTAAATTGATTGATTTCATTTATGTTGAATAATTTTTAGAATCAATATGAATCAGCCAATGACATCAACGTTTTAACTCATGAAACACTGTTTTCTCAATCATTGCATCATCAAGAAAATTCATCAAGTTTAATCTGTTCTTCATGTCAACCTCAAGCAAGTTTTGAAAAATATCTGTCACACACAACAGAAGGTCATCTTAATAGATTTTCTTGCCCCGTTGAACATTGTTTCCGTACTTACTATACTAAATATAGTTTGAAATATCATTTTAATCATAGCCATCAAATCATCATACCTACCGTAGAAAATCAAATCCAAGAAGAGAATCTTTCTGAACAAACTAATAATATATTTGATATAAACTCCGAAAATTCTATGCTCAATACTGTAAAAATTTGCTTCAATTCAACTGTTCTAAATCAAAATAGCATTGATTCTGACTTTGTTAACCCTGAAACTGTAAAGGGTTCCACTAAATCAAGTAGTGGTGATAATAATTATTTTTCTCATATCGAACAATTTATAGATCAAATGTATGACTTTCCAAGTATGCCACGATCATTAATTCAAAATTTATTAAAAATTGTAGATTCACTTTTCTCAAATGTTTTCTCTGACATATTAAATTTATTTAACAATGAGGAATTGACGCTTGCTAATTTAAAAAATGAATTAACTTTAATACACTCAAAAATTAAAGACGCTTTTATAAATCTTTACAGTGAATATAAACGAATTCAGCACTATGAAAAAACTAAATTTTATGTAAAACCCGTTGTTAAAGTAGCTAGTACTATTCTAAAAGAAAAAAAATTTCAGTTTAAGTGAATCATTTTTTTTTTTTTTGAGTAAGATTTTAAAAATAATTTAAACCAAGAACTGGATTTTGAAGAAAATATTTTTCTTAACTCAAGTTATTTTTTTTTTTTCTGTGTATCAGACTTTTCAGCTTGGAGAGCTCAAAACGACACTTAAATTATATTTTTGAGCTCGAAAACGCAAGGATTCAACAATTTTTTTTAATTTACCAGGAAGGCGATTTTGAGACGTTAAAAACCATATCATAAATTAGAGGAAATCAGAAAAAATTTTTTTCAAACCATTCGATTTGGCATGGAACGTTTGATATGTTTTTTAGAAATTCGCACTTTTGCCGAGGTAAATTCAAGAAATCAATTTATTTCATGGAAGGTCAATTTTTATTACCTTATACTGTTCAGCAACAATAATATAGACCAGTAGTTTCGTAAAAAAAGGGTACGCTGAAGATCACCATAGGGTCAACCATTGATAAATGTCGTTTTATTAAGGGATGAAACCAGTCTTGCTTGTCGTTATGCAAACAAGATAGTCAATTCAATAATTCCAGCTTTTTGATAGCCAGCGGTCACCCACATTTAAGACATCTTGTATGGCCATTTAGACTCCCTAGTTCCCTTTATTCAAATACAGATATTTCTTAACGATTGGCAAAGACTGATTGATGGATCAGGTTATTGGAAATAATATCTACATGACTTCAATTATGAAAGCAAAAAAAATGCTATTATAGTGATCATATAATATTTACATGATATCGTAACTTTTTGCATAAAAAAACAATATATGAAAAGCCAATTTCAAATTTATTAATGAATTTTTTGAAAAGCCTGTAAAAGCGTATTCCATTAGGCTGAATTTTCATACATACGTAAAATTTTCAAATGAAAATTTCTCATACTCTTAAAAAAATTTTACTATTGCGTTCATTTTGACGGATACATTAGTATCCCATTAAGCATTCTTTCACAAAAATTCAACACAAAATCCTGGACTATACAGTTGAATCTGATAAAAGGTGATATTCATTCAAGAGTTACATCATATTGTAAATAAATAATTTAAAAAAAATCATAATTTATAAAAACTAGATGTATTTATTTTGAAAAGAAATTCTTGTCAGTATATTTTTTTTTGTAGTTTGTTACATCTATTAATAATATTAACTTCCATTTGAGCCATCGAATAGCTTTTATTATATCAATAAATAACGAGTAAATAAAGCTT
Organism: Cotesia vestalis; assembly: GCA_000956155.1. NCBI lineage: Eukaryota > Metazoa > Arthropoda > Insecta > Hymenoptera > Braconidae > Cotesia > Cotesia vestalis. The sequence continues at coordinate 43,743 of JZSA01002988.1, read as the reverse complement.
CTCCATAAGTTGGTTTATTGCTGACGTAGCGATCATCAAAATGAAAATTTCGATTTTGACTCCCCCTGAACGATGCATACTTGATTCAGATAATGAAATTATTAACTTACAAAAAAAAGATACTGATTTTTATCTTAAATAAATTAATTTTTGCTAATTCGAATTCGATCAAATTTCTTGTTCGATTCAACATAAGATGCATCCCATGCGAAGTGGGAAAATGACTAAAATTTTTAAATTTCTTTAGTTTATTCTAATTTTGTCTTAATTCATTATTTGAAATGTATATTTTACTAAATTGTGAAAGAAATTTTTTTTAATCAACAAGAAAATTGATTTTTCTTTTCTAGTAACTTTTCAGTCATACGAACTAGTATCTGCGCCAAATGTTCAAGTCAACAACACGTTTTTTTAATCATCTCATCGATTCGAGCTAGTGATTCATTTCATTTAAGAAGAATGATCGGTAGATTTCTTGTTTCAATATTGAAAAGAACACGTTTTCAAAAGGCAATATTGTCCTAGAATTTATTTTTTATTGTATTTTTGATTATAACGATATGAGACTAACTACACCCAAAAGATAATTAAAGGCATCTATAAAAAAAAGGATTTGTCACAAATGGAAGTCATTTAATGATAAAAGCTAAAAATTAATTTATTCTTGTTTTTTTTTTTTTTTTTTTTTATGCATCAATTATATATATTGCAAGATGTAATTCTTGATGACGTCCCAGTCATTTCCACTCTGGAGTTTTGTGCAAAAAAAAATGAATGAAAAATTTTTTTCATTCCTAACAATCAATTCAATATATAGTACATAGACTATTGGAATATCTACATATGAGTAAATGTGACTCGTCAAATATCTACGAGTTATGTTCAAAAAATACTTTTTTGTAAAGTTTGAATTGCAATACCTCACAATCGAATCAACCAATTATTGTCGAGTCGAATCGTACGTATACGATGAAGTGTGTGTGTGTGTGTGTGTGTGTGTGTGTGTGTGTGTGTGTATTGCACTATACAATTACATCTAAATCTGTTGAGAGAGAGCGTGGGCGTACGAAAGCAGACTATATCTACATATTAGTTCTAGCTTCGACTAGAAATTTCTCGAACAATTTGGTACCGGGATTTGTTTGAATTTGGGAGATATCGTAGTCGTCAAGTTACGGCGTATACGCAGAAGGATATAACGCAGAACGGGGCCGTATAGGAAAAACCGAATTTTCTCGTGTGGTAGCCAGCATTACCAGTTGCTCTGAGGCCCTTGTATCAGTAGTAATTTTTACGCAATCGCTCTTATATACTACACATCATATAGTACAATAAATAATTTCTTTCAAATCATTTTGTTTGATATCATTTGAATCACTATCATTCAAATCACACTCATAAATTCAGTTGAATTCAATTATTTTCGGTTAGATGCAAATTTATAGAAATTGCGCGGCAATTCGGACCGACAACATACATCCAAGTTCTCTCTCTCTTACTCTCATGGGCCCGGGCGGCTCGTGGTTGATCGTGCCTTTTTGGCTTTGATCGTTTCTATCTCATACACATACGAATTAACACGACTCTCGATAAGAGTCATTATCATTCGCCTATAATTGGTAATACGCATTAAACTATTCTCGTCAAGAATAGTTTATTATTATAGTTATGGTCCTGCCCTGATTAAATAACAATAGTTACGGTCCCGCCCTGACTAAATAACAATTACACATTTATACACATTTTCTCATGTAATTATCATCGAGGAGGTTTTTATCTGGCCTCGCCAGATTTTTCCTCTGGGACAATAAATTTCTTCCTGTTCTCCCAAACATCGAGTGTAATTTATTTGAAATTCCTATTCATCTACGCTAATAATTAAAATAAAAATCTGAAAAACTGAAGCACGAATTCTCGGCGCTTTGATGAGATTTCGACAAAACAATTATGAAATACTTTACGGCATTCAATGTATGTTATTGAAAACAAAAATATAACATTTTATTTCAAATGAATCAATTTTATTTGGTACCACACTAATCCCTAAAGTGCTGATAGAAACCTTCGCACCGGCCGATTCGACATGCTTATCTGGCTGTACCTTTTTAAAAAACATTTTATTTTTAATATCTTATTGTTTATATTTAGAGTGGAATAGTACCAATTTCGAAAAAAAATTCACTGATTAACATAAATTTACTTGGAATTCGCGTGTTGATAAACTCGAATTTTAGATATTTATTCCAATATATTAATGGCTTAAAACGTAATATAGTCCAACCGTATTTTTAACGTTTAAATGTGACGTATAGTTAGCTATAAAATAAAACAAAAGTAACTAAAAACGAGAAAAAAAATTTTTTTTGGCACACAAGCTGCAGCATAATCTGACCACAACGTAAATCATGGATCGGTCTGGTAAATTTTGAAAATAATCCATAGAAAATCGCCGGCGAACCACGCGTCGATTATCGCGTCGGATTGAACGATCCTCCTATATACAGTTTTATAATTTAATCGTGTCAGATAGCCAGAGAGAAAGGGGAAAAAAGTATTAGTACTAAATATATATATAGATTTAGCATTCATCCCTGGTTAATAAATCATCTGGTAACCATCAGACCGGAAACTATAGCTCAGAAAATTAATTAAGATTCTGATTTACTTCATTTTCTATAAATTAGTTTTATTGAATTGCCGAGTAAAAAAATTTAATTAAGTATTTTTTCAATGCCCATAAAATGTATAGTTAATTTTCATAAAGTAGCTAATAAATGTCAAAAGAAAAGTAGTGAACAAAAAATGAGTACGAGTATATACAGGTGTAAATTCTTTAAAAAGTACATTTTACACATAAGAAAAAAGAGTAGTTCATTTAACGATCCATATCCTTTACTATACAATATATAACAGTGTGCATTAAAAAGTCAACTGCTTACCGTTCTCATCGTATAGTTATCGTCGTTTCCGTTTTGTCCGGAGAAATATGTAACAACTCACTGAGAAAATGAAAGTCGTGTGAAACCTTACATATAACGTTATTACTACCACCATTTCCACATCACTATTCTGCATTTACTTCTTTGTTATGACAGTTTATCTTTTTTTTTGTACAGATTTATTTTATACACACAGTAGTAGATTGTAAAACAAAGCATAAACAAAGGGTTGTTTACGACAAGAATTAGATTAACTGTCCGAGGTCTGACATTATCCAACATCTCAAATAGCATTATATTCAAACTTTCGTTCAGAGTTAGATACCACTTATTCCTATATTACCAATCTATTTAACATTGATCGACAGAATTATTAATATAGAAATTCGTAGCATGTGACGAACTATTTGAGTACAATGCAGAATAAGGCTTTACCACAAAAAACCTGATTCAAAAACATGCGCATTGTACTTGGTCCCATCTAAAGTTATCGAATGTAGAATGTGACTAAATGCAAGCCTGAAAACGATTGAGGTGAACATAGATTGTAGAAACGTACACGGAAAGAAAAATAGGGAACGGTTCCCATAATTTCATGAAATTTTTTCCTTTTCTATTATAGGAACTACGACTATAAATTATAGGAACTGTTCCTATACCTATGAGAATGCTACTCATGATATTATAGGAATGGCTCCCATAGTTTATAGGAATGGTTCCTATACCTTAATGGGAACCATTCCCATAGCGTATAGGAAAAATTCTTAAAATTTTCTCTCACTATACGTATCGTAATTATCACGATCCAGGCGAAAAGTAGTGGGAAAGTAGTGGCGCTGCAAGCGGTGTATCGTGATTATCACGATACGTATAGTCCTTAGCACCATACGTTTTGAGGTAATCACAATACGTATAGTGATAGAATACAAACGTTAGTTAACAGCCGCTATACATATGATTGTGATAATGACGATACAAAGTTTCGTGTTTATCACGATATTTTTTTCTCCGTGTAACGTGTAATTTTTTTTGTCATTACACAGGTTTCCACATCACCCATGAGGTACTGTGTAGTGATGCGTGCCCTCTAAACTACTCGGTACCTCATGGGTGATGCGGAAATCTGTGTAATGACAGATTTTTTTTTTTTTGTATATCCTAGTAGTTTTTTTTTATTATTGTTATGAAATCTACTTCCATTTCGGCTGCCGAATGGCCTTTTTTTTTTTATATTTTATTAGTTATTCTCTAAATTTATCATATTTTAATTAATAATTCATGAATATCTGTAATAATTCTAATATTTACTTGCTTATATGATTAAAGTAATTCTAATTAATCTTATCTGAGCAATTTGAATTAGAAAAACTAGAATGTTAACTTTCTCAAATCTAGGTAAGTATATGGCGCTTGACACATTGATGCATAACAGCGTTCACTTAGTATCCGTGTTAGTATTAATTATACTAACTTTAATTATTATCTCAAATTCGTAATATTTATGCGGAAAAGTTTTAAAATAACTTGAGGAATTTATAACAATTATTACTATCGACGTTTTTGACACTAAATTTTAATTTTTTAATCATCACACGAGCTTCATTTTTCAATCTTTGACATGTTTTTTCTATCGTCTAACTATTTGTTTATATTATCAGGTGAATGTTTAAGTCTGTTTCGGGATTAACCGAACTCTTGCTCCTATTTACTTTAAATAATTATTATTAATTATTGATCTTACTATCTGACTAGATACGAACAATATATTATTTAATTTATGATGATTAGTTATTATGGTTTTAATCTTCATTATAGTATAAATATATTCGTTATTCATCGTAAAAGAAACTGGCTTAGGTATTGGACTACGCAAACGGAAGGAAGAGCAATATCTACAAGGAGATTCGTATATAGTCAGCTTATCGGATCTTGAACTTGCGGTTGGCTTCGGGTTTGTAACCCATATACGTTACCAACCCTTATATTACTTTTTCTTTTTTTTTATACGATTCACTATTTTTCACCTTTTTATACTGTTTTATTTTTTTGTTCCAAATTCATTTTGATCTCTTAAAATTTTTTCTAACTTGAAGGTGTTTGTGTTTTTTTTAAATAAACAGTTAAAAGCTTTAATAAGATTACAGCTTTCGAAGGGGATGAAAATTAATGCTGCAGGCATGAAAACAGGCATTTAATCCTATCCTAAGGCTAACACTTGAACGACAAACATTCTGACCCATTGATATATAAAAAAGTAATCTTGTAAATAAAATTCAGTTATACCAATCACAAAAAGATTGATGAATTGGATAAGTTTTTTGTTAAAAATTTTGAAAACTTTGTTATTTAAATTTAACAACTATTATAGCATAATTGTATATAAGCAAAATACCACTGACTAACTGACTGTCGTATGACGAGCCCAACAAACAGAGTCAGACTGAAAGTTTATACGATTAAATCCGTTACAATCAGATACAATTGTTTGAAGTTATATAAAATTTTATGTGATTCGCCCTCATAACTTTATACAATTATGTTCAATTAGATACAATTTTATAAAATTGTATCTTATTAGACATAATTGCATAAAATTATATAAAATTTTATGTGATTCGCTTTCACAACTTTATAAAATTTCATACAATTATATATAATTATATACAATTGTATCTAGTTAAATACAATGGCATAAAATTATACAAAAGTTCATGTAATTCCCCTCCACAACTTTATATAATTTTATGAAATTGTATAAAATTATATATAATGAGATACATTTGTAACAGAGAAAATCGAAGTTTCCATGGTCGTTATCGACCACCTTATTGACGCCACGGTAAATAAGGGCTTTTTCTTACCTTTCGATTTCGGCAAGTAGTTTCGACTTGTCACCGGGCGTGCAACTCGAAAGTACTTACTGCTGTCCTTGAAAATGAAGCGAGGATGACAATAAAAAAGTTCTAGAACCTGGAGTTGAGGATTATAAAAGAGCCAGCAAGAGAGGCATCGAGGCTTTTTGAGCCAGTGATGCTTCTGAGAGAGTAGTCCCTTTTGGGAAAAACAGTTGAGTCAGTGTAGTGCTGTGTAATAATTTTGTCATCGAGATTCAATACCCATCAGGAAGAAAGCCAATGCACAAACTGGAATTTGGAAACCCTTTATTTGGAGCCAGATAATTCATTGGAGACTAGAGAGAACAACCAGCCGCTGATTTTGCCAGTTTTGACCAGAACACTAGTCACCGTTTGGAGAATTGGAAAAGATAAGTCTCAGGTATTTTTACAATTATTTTAGGCCAAACCTTAACTTGGTCAATTGAGAGGCTGTCATAATTGTAATTAATTTTTGTAAATTAATGATCGCTACTCTCTCAGATGTCACTTTTAGATTAGTTATTTCTTTTATACGCAAAATTATTTGCCAAGGTCATTTGGTTAATTTGTTACAGGCCTTTTAGTTATGATAAATTATTTAGTTAAAATTATCTTGATAAAATTTGAAATAGTAAAAGTCATTGTATAATTTAGATAGTCAAGGTCTTTCTGGAATTCTATGTAGTTTGAAAATTTATTGAGGCTTGTTAAATTTGTAGTATTTGAAATTTAGAATTTTGTAAAATTAATTTTAGGCCGTTGGGCTGAATTTAATTAATTAATTTAGTCAATGAATTTAATGGTTTAATTTAGTCAAGGAACTTTGTTAAGAAAATTAGTTCATAAATTTTGTTAAAGGATTATTTAGTAGAAATTAAGAATTGAAATTAATTAGAAGTTTCGTTGAAGAATTGATTGTTAATTTTATTCAAGAAATTTAGTAAGAAGATTTGATTAATTAATTTAGTAATGAAAATTTGATTAATGAATTTAGTTAAGAAATTTTGATTGATAAATTTAGCGATGAATTAAATTAGTGTATCGGTATTTGTATTGAATAAGGGGTAAGCATTAAATATTGTGAATGATCATAATTATGGAATTTCGGAAATTAAGTTGATCAGTAATTCGTATAATTTGAGTAATTAGAGAAAATTGTGAATTAAGTTGGCGTCCGGTGGAGATTGTTTATATGAGATTTAGTGAGTCATTTAGAAACATTGTATAGACGCCCGGGTCGGGGGTACAACGGATTAAGTTAGGAAACCGCTGCGTAGACGCCCGAATCGCGGGCGCAGTCGAGAATAAGGTTTTAATTATAGTTGAGATATTGCATGGTAGTTCGTCAGGTTGACGAGGTAAATTACGGTATTTTATAGTAGTCCGTCAGGTTGACGAGGTAAAGTTTACGGTATTTTATAGTAGTCCGTCAGGTTGACGAGGTAATTTTTGGTATTTTATGGTATTCTGTCAGGTTGACGAGGTTTAGAAAAATAAAGAGTTGATTTGAGATTTAGTTGTAAGATTATTTGGCAATTGCCCGTGCAAGTGAGAGGTTCTCACTTGCACGATTCTCACTTGTACAAGTTAGTTTGTAAGTTGATTTTGAAGAATTGTTAATTTTTATTATTGAATTGAATCACTCATGCTCCCCGGTTTCTGGGACACCGTGTCTAAAATCCCAGTGGCGTCCTTTTCAAGGAGGAAAGGGGTGACCAATTGGACCCGGGCTAAACACTCTGGTTACACATTTATATAGAATTTGACGAAATTCTCTTCTACGAGATAGTTTTATAGATAATTTTATATAACAAAATACGATTATGAATAATTGTATACAACTTTGTATAATTGTATAGAATTCAAGGTCTTAACAGAGATTTCTGCAATTTTATGTAAGCACAGACATTTATCTATCTGTTATGAACTTTACAGGATTAAATATGTTCTGATTACTATAAGACGTTCTCTTTTTTTTATCTAAGAGTCTGCTTCTCCAATGATTAATAATCTTTCAATTTATAGTATTTTGCGGTTGAAATAGTTGGAACTGTATTAATTTGTAAAAAAGGTTAAATTTCCCAAAAATTAATAGTTTCGTCAAGTTTAAGAATTGTTACCCAGACCCTTCAGCAATATGTAGTTCCATATATGAAACGAATAATTTAATGAAAATTTGAGCTTTAAGTTCTGATTCTACCGCTATTATTTTTTTAATTTTAATCTAATTATAAATTCCAAAGCAACAAAGTACCTTAAAAATATCGTAGAATCATTTTTGCGAATTTATTTGTACATAGATAATTTTATAAATCTACATATAGATATCATTATTATATCAATATATTAATAATGAATAAATTTAATAAAAAATTTTGTTCATTAATAATCGATCATGTATACGATTTTCATTACTTGTAGTTATTAAAAACTTTGTACTTTAAATAAGTTTTTTTTTTTTTCGGGTTCGAAAAAGTTGTTTATTTACAATGTCATTTTACATTTTTCATATATAAGTAATAATAAACTTAAAATAACTTAAACAGTATATTTGTAGATGGTTGTCTTCATAAGTAAAGCGTCTCTTCATTATCTGTACTTGAAAAATTGCAATTAGTTCAAATAATGTTATAAAGTGACATTGCGATAAGTCTACTGTCATCAATAAATAAATAATAAAACATTGGAAAATAAAATAATAAAAAAAAAAACCAATGAAACATTAACTGGCCCAAGGGCCTACAAAAAGTGGACTATGAGGTGGGGAAGGGAGTCAGGATGGTGGGGAAGGTGTAGGAATAGGAGTATATTTACAATGTTTACATATTTACAAATGTGCATTTAGATGTTTGGTACATCAACAGTAATTTGTACTATAAGTAAGTTGAGTAGGTAAACAGGTAGTGAATCAGTCTTTCAAGGGTCAGTCCCAAGTTCGTTTCCTACTTACGTCGGACTTTTTTTATTTCTATGGAAGAATTGCATAAAGTTATATACAATTCTATGTAATTATATATCATTCCTGTCAAATTTAATCGGGTCATTTTTTTATATAATTATACATAATACATTCATAATCTATAATCTATTACATATATACGTATATATATATATATATATATATATATATATATATATATATATATATATATATATATATATATATATATATATATAACATAAACACACACTGCTTTCTTTGATATGTCGAAGGTAGAGCACTACCTCAACGCTTCGCTTTCTTTTTATTGACAATGTTATTTGAAACTTTTATTGACAATCATAATTTTCCTGTATATGGATATCTCGTTAAAGCATCTATTTTCTGTTAAAATTTATATCATGTCATTCAATACAGCTGTGAGAATTTTAAATGTGCTGAGAAAAAGAATAATCATATTCTGTAGACATGTCGTATTGATGTAAAATTTTACCTAATACATTTTAGAAGTGACTTAGGGGAACATTTGTAGAAAATTTAAATTTTTATATGAATATTTATATTGATATTAAAGGGATAATAACGCAGTTCGATCGACATTTTGCGATTACGAATGAATCTTTTATCGATCCCATAACCTGACCACTACCTTCAATTCCCTTATCCGTTTTTATCCCTAATATAGCGGTAGCAAGAGGCTAGTAAGGCACTTAGACATAAAAGTAAGTCTACACTGGGAAGAAATGGCTCTGGATAGACCGGTCAGTTTTATGCTCGGCACAGTTGAATTTGATCAAACTTAGTTTTGCGACCACTCGGGGAGTAATAAGGCAAATGCTTTCACATAAGTTGATTCTAAAACTCTAGCCTCAAAGGGCTCATATATTCATTTCATCTTTTTCTACAGTGAATTAATGAATGCTTGTAGAATATTTGTGTTTATATATTATTTTGTTTTTTGTTACAATTGTTCTTAAGCATCTTAATTCATTCCTAATATATCTCACACATAAACATGTGACAGGGAATTTAATTTTTCCCGCGGGGATCTCAATTGATAATCTATAATGACGCGGTGAGTAAAAGCCTTCTCTAACCTTCTGATTTTTGCTGAGTAGTTTTGCAACTCATCACTGGGTCGTACAAATCTCAAGAGTCCCTACCGCTGTTCCATAGGAAATAAAGCGTGGGAGAAACAATGAGGAAAATTCGGGAGCCTGGGACTGAGGTTATAAAAACTCCGGTTGTTTTTAAAACAGGACCTTGTAATTTTTGAGGCGAGTGTGTATTGTGTCCAACGTGGGAATTGCCATCAATTTTTAAGAATTAAGTTATTATTTTGAGAGGCTTCACGTAAGAGAAACGGAACAATTAATTCAACAGTCTTGAGATTTAATATAAAACATTCCGTCGTTAGGCCGTTGGGCTGGGGGCTTTGTTTTACTCATAATATTTATTCAATGTGCATTTACAGATTTATTTTGAAATGTAGAGCTGAAGAAACAATTATTAATGACCTAGATACTGAGTAAAAAAACTAGCAAAGGCGAAGTAGCCGATCCCGTCATTTTCTTATCGGAACATCAGTCATCGTTGGGACCAGTAAGAAATTGAACCTCAGGTATTCCTAAATTGTTTTAGGCCAACTTTAATTATTTAATTCATCGAGAGGCTGGAACAATTAAAATAACTTTTGTAACATATTAATCGTGACCGTTTGTAATGTTAAATTGATATTAGTTGGTTCTCTTATAAGCAAATTTTCCAAGGTCATTTAGTTAGCTTGTTACAGGCCATATGGCTATAACAAATTATTTAGTTAATTTATTACTTTTATTATTCGGGCAGTAAATTCATTATAGGCCTTTTTGGCTGTAATAAATAAATTAAGTTACTAATTTCCAAGAAAAAAAGTTAAATAATAAATGTAATTGTGTAATTTAGATAGTGTTAAGAAGAAGAACGCGTTAAGATTGCAGTAGTTGAATTTAAGAATTTTGTGAAATTAAATTTAGGCCGATTTGCTGAATGTACTTAATTTAGCTAATGAATTAAATTAAATTTAATTAATTAATTGAATTAAGTTGTTTAATGAATTTAATTAGTAATTTAGTAGAAAAAATTAATTAAAAATTTTAGTTTAGGACTTTAGTGAAGAAAATTGATTAATAAATTCAGTTCGAAAATTTAGTAATGGATTAATTTAGTAGATCAGAATTTTGTATCGAATAAGTGATAGGCGTTAATTTTGGTGAATTTTGATTGGAAAATAAAAAAACAAGATGAAATTAATTATTCATTTCATATTTCCACGTCATGGATTTAATTTCCCAATTATCAAAATGACAATACAATGTATCTTCATAACTTTACCTTAATTAAAAGTTGCAATAAACGAAAAAATTTTTTTTTCGGAAATTCAAAAATTTGTATTTTTGAAAAAAAGTAAAACATCCTAAAAATTTCAGGCTCTTTGAAGATCAGTATAAGGTATTTAACAATAAAAAAATTGAGCCAAAGTTTTAACTTCGAACTTCATTTTTAACGATTTTAAAAATTCAAGATTTGACAAATTTGGCATTTTTACAAATTTTTTTTCCAAAATATTTTTTTTCAAGAGCCCTAAGTTTCCCCTTTCAAATAAACAAAATGCCATTCCTGTATATACAATAGCGTTCGACATATTGCAAAAACAAAATTGAAAAACTGGAAAAATATCGGAGTTTTGAATTTGCATATCTTTTGAAAAAAAATTTTTTGTTTTTTTTCCTTTGGCAGAACTTCTTTATATGATATAAGAAAACTTCTGACCGAAATTTGTTCAAATCGAAAGGCATCGATTCCATTTATTTGTCGATTTGACATGGAATGACCCATATATATATATATATATATATATATATATATATATATATATATATATATATATATATATATATATATATATATATATATATATATATATATATACAGGAAAAGTAGTTGGTAATTTCAGAAAAATATCTTGAATTGTTTCGCTTACGATATCTTTGTAACACAGAAAATAAATTTTAATGAGATTTGCCGTGTTAAAAGAAACATTTAAAAACAAATTTACCTTTCGTGCTGAGGAAATTTCATAAATATTTAGTGAAGCAGTTGACTCTACAGGATATCTCTGCAACTTCCCGCTTATTTCAAAGGCAATGCGCTCTAACTCTCATGTATTATAATGCAATAGATATATTTTTATGAAATCTATCTACAAAAGTACAAGCACACCGTTGAATAGTAGAAGATTTTTATAAAAATATATAGGCTTACTTAAATCCCAAAATATTAACATATATCGACTGAAGCTGAAAAAAGTATTAAGTTTCTTTTTAAATGTATTAATTTACAGTCGACTCTGTCTAAAGGTTTCAGGTTGGGACAGGACATTCATTAAAGTTTCCTCCCCACCATCAGCACTTCCTCTACAATATATATTAAAAAGTTATTTCCCTTAAGCGCCAAGGTGCGCACTAAAACGAAAATATGGTGCAGTAAACATAACTTCAAAAAAGACCATGCTGTGAAAAAACCGAATTGCGATTCTTCGCTCGAGAAAACGGGTGGAAGAATATTCGGGAATCCTTAATGAATATATCCTGGAACCTATAGACAGCGGGAACCTTTAGACAGAGTCGACTGTACTATATTTGCGACAAATTCAAAGAGTTTCATAATTCAGTTTCTAGCTTTTGCACCTGAAATTCTTAAGCATAAAATGAAATAAAAACAGTAAGCCAAAATCCAGATGCTATCAATTTTTTTCTAGACAATTGCGCTTTTGTCATATTTCCTCCAAAAGTTAAACTTGGAGGAAAAGATCAAAGTTGAGCACTGGGTGACGTCGGTAAAATGGCTTTTTTCTATTAGAGACTCTACCATATCATCTTTTCTTATATTCTAGGTCGTGAAATTTACTTTCCCCTTTTTTTATGGACTTAACGTTTATATTCAGACGGAAATGAGAGAGGTTATATAAAAAAACTTATATTCTAGTCTACCGAGCGATGATTTTAAGTAAATTTTAAACTTAGTTACTTAGTTACTGGCGCTAATTATTTCTCTGCTGGCCATTTATTATAAAGCAGACCTAATGTTAATAAATTAACAACCACACCATAAGTAAATATTAATGAAAAGATAGTTAATAAAAATGTTAAGTTTTTTTGTCCTTGAAAAATTTCATAAAATGTAAATAGGCCATTATTTGCCTCCAATCACTCAAAAGTTAAACTTATGGAGCGATAATGACAAAAAATAGCATTAGTCATTTGGTCATTTAATAGTGATTTCGACGACGACTTTTTTTCGATATGAGCTAAAAGCTTGTGGCGGAAAAGTTCAAAATAGGTATAATTTTATCGTTTGAGGCGAAGCCGCGTACAAACCTTGAGCTCATATCGAAATATCGTCGCTGTCAGAAAACCGCCCCTTTACAGCCTTATGATATAAACATCTATTTTATTACTTAGATACTTTATTGTTAATACTATACTATTTCGTTATTTTGAATCGTTTGAATAACTTATTAATCGAATATTTTATGTTATGGAAATGAAATAATAACATATTCGAAAATCTATTTTACTGCTTACCTTTCAAATGCGTAGTGCCTCTCCTCAAACCTGTAACGTTAAAGTCTCAGTTATTTTACTAATTCACTTAAAATTTTTTTTTACATGAAACTTAAACATCACATTTGAAGAAATAGTAGAAATATTTCAGTCAATAAGACTTCACAGCACGCATACAAATTTTACACATTTACAAATATCTTACTACACATTTTTGAAGTTAAAAATGTATAAACATTATAGATAAAATAAAGTAAGAGAACGAACTGAATCTCTCACTGTAGTTGTTTTAATATCACGTTATCTCATTTAAAAACCATTGCGAAAGCAACAACAAAACTTTTTTCTTAAGATAACCATCTCCTCTGAAATTTGTCCATTCAATAGTTAAGCGTTTTGTTAGTATACTTCTTGAGAGACTATATGAGTTAGCTCCGAGATGAAAAGTATCTTTCAACAATTTTTAACTTCCCGCCAAGAAAATTGAGAATTCTCAAAAATCGGGAAGTCATTGGTTTTACCTCGTTTTTGGAAAATCGAGTGTGTGTGTGTGTGTGTGTTTTGAGCTCGGAGAACTCAAAATGACTCGAAAATTATATTTTAGAGCTCGAAGAAGTGAAATTCCGAAAGCTTAAGTATGGAATAAGCGGGAAGTTGCAGGGATGGCCTTCAGGGTCAACTGTTTTCCTAATTTTTCTTTTTTATATAAATACTGAGATTTTTGATTTAAGTTTTTCGTTAAATTGGAGATACATATTCAATAAATACCTTCAGAAATTTCTGTTTGATAAAAAAATACTTAAAATCCATCCTCTGCGACTTCGATTCTGGAAACCCCTCTGAAAAAGGTGTTTTCGCGTTGACACGTAACTCATGACAGGAAATCAAAAAATTGAATAGGATTCTTTATTTAATACCTGAAACTAGAATTAGGACGTTGAAAAAGAAATCAAAACTGGGATTTTAGACAAAAATAAAAAAAAATAAAGAAAACAGTTGACCCTATAACAGGGAAAATCGAATTTCCCGCGAGATCATCATTGACAGTAATTGTCGCCACGGTGGGTAAGGGCTTTTCCCTACCTTTCGATCTTATTGAGTAGTTATTCGAATCATCACCGGGTTGCACAAATCATAAAGTTCCCCACTGCCGTCCTCCGGAAAATGAAACGTAGTAGATGACAGAAAGATTCGAGAAGTGTGCAGGCGGAAGGTTATAAAAAGGCCGGCTGAAGAAACGATGGGCTATTGAAGTCAGTTGAGTGGACAGCGAGCTAAAGTCAAGACGGAGAAAGTGTATTTTTTCATCTGAAAAAAGGGTAAATGTACACGTCCTTGAAGGTTTACGAGGAACGAGGTGACTGAATAAATTAATGAATTTCCTCGGGTTAAATTTTTGTCCTAAGACCTCTGGGATAACGACGTAGTTTATTAATTATATTGATTGGGTCGAATTTACAGATAGAGATGCACACTAGTCACGTGACGAGTAATTTTACAGACTTCTTACCATCACAGAACGGTTTTGTGACCGATAGTGATATGACGAGACAGTCACAGACTATCGCCATCTAGTGGAATTAATTTAAATCATGTGGGAGTTAGGCAGGAATTGGCGATATAATTGATAAAAGAGTTATATAAATTATATTCGGCGTTTATTGCAAAAGATATTATATTTAAGAATTACCCAAGGTGTATAGATGAACTATTACATAGAGTATATACTAGTATAGAGTAACGACTAGTTACGAAAAGCAGTATGTAGAGAGAAAAGAAAAATGCCTGCGTGTGTATCGGCACAACTAGCATGCGCGATGGATCGAAGGCTAGTGTAGTGTGCGTGTGAGTATTACTATCTCTGACTCTCCCTTGATACGAGCACGTGCACTGTATTACTCCATCTCACTCATTCCCAGTGCTTTATCGATATCGGCGTATCTCTCTCTGGTTAGTGGTTTCGTCAAAATGTCGGTAATTATCCCATCTGTCAGTTTTGTTGTCTGGCTCTGGACTGCTTCTTTGACGAAGTTGAATTTGATCCTGACGTGTTTGGTTCTATCGTGGAACTTCGTCGCCGTTGTCAATTTAATTGCGCCCTGATTATCGCAATAAATTTGTCCATCTGAGAAATTTGGGATCCTCAACTCGTAGATGAGCCCTCTCAGATACATTGACTCTTTAGTGGCTTCTGTAAAGGCCTGATACTCAGCCTCTGTCGTCGACAGTGCCACTGTTCTCTGTTTTCAGGATTTCCAGCTAATTGCAGGTCCTCCCAAGATGATTGCGTACCCTGTGTGCGACTTTGAATCGGTGGGGTCATTTCTTTAGTCGGCGTCGGTAAGTTCTACGATTTTTCCAATTGTTTTTCGATATACAAGCCCCAATTTCGACGTTCCGTTCAGGTATCTAAGTACCCTCTTCACAGCTCCCCAATGCTCTTCATTCGGATGCTCGTTAAATTAGCTCAGCACGCTTACACTGTGCGCAATGTCTGGTCTCGTCGCTACTGATAGATACATGAGCGATCCGACTAGCTCTCGGTATTGCGGGTTTGTCGTCCGCTTTTTAGCGTTTTTTGCGGCTCTCAATTTCGATATTGGGCTAGCTGGCATGCTCTGAGGATTGCGATCGGTCATGTTGAATTTCTTCAATAAATCCTCGACGTATTTTCATTGGCTCAAGCTTACACTGCCTGTCCCTTGTTTAATTTCAATTCCCAAGCAGTATTTAGCTTTTCCGAGGTCCTTGATTCCGAAATCTTTATTGAGACCTCGCTTTAGATCTGTGATCCATTTTTCGTCGTTCGACGTAGCCAGGATGTCGTCTACATAGACTGCGACCAGTATTATTTTTCCATCTTGTCTGTATTGGAATAGACATGGATCTGATATTGTTGGCTCCAATCCCAACTTTTGAAGTGCGGCTTTCAAGCGTTCGTACCACTTCTTTCCTGATTGTTTTAGTTCATATATCGCTTTGCGCAATCTGCAAACTTGATCACCTTCTGCGAAGTTCTCGGGCATCTTCGTTGCCATCGGAAGTAATGGTGAATCTCTTCTCTCATTACGTACAATATACTCCAGAGTTTTTTTCAACGTCGTCGGTGCTTCCATGTCTAGCTACTCATCGATTACTCCGTGTAATTTTGTTCCCATCGCCAACGGGATCGCTGCAAGCAATCTGATGGTGTCCAGTCTCGCCACTGGAGCAAACGTTTCATCGAAGTCGAATCCAGGCCTTTGTGTAAAGCCCCTTCTGCGTTTGTTTTATTTTTCAGAATTACCTTTGAGCCGATGACTCTCCCTCGCTCTGGTTTATTATTTTGTTAGCTCCCAGGTTCCGTGTTGCAGGTGTGAACGCACCTTATCAGCGATTGCACGCTTCCATTCGTGTGCAGGTTCCCTGGCTTAGGAGCGTCTTCTCCGGGGTGCATATAGTCGAGATCCATCTGTGCGACGTTTCGTGATCACAATATGGGTTTCTCGATAATTGACATGTCCCTGGTGTATTCAATTTTTCCCGTATCACTTCGTCGTATTTATTATGCTTTCGCCGTTTCCGAATATCCAACGAGTTTACCTTCTACGAATTTTTCGTCGAGTTTTCCTCGACCTGGACCTTTCTTGAGGATAAATGCTCTTGTACCAAATACGGGTAGATGTCTCAAATCTGGCTTATTTCCTTGCCATAACTCGTATGGAGTTTTTCCTTCGTGGCTTCTGCTGGGACATCGGTTCCTCAGGTAATTTGCAGTATTTACTGCCTTTGCCCAGTACATCTCTGGCAGTCCTGACTGGATTAACAAACATCTAGCCATGTCTACGATAGTTTTGTTCATACGTTCAGCTACACCATTTTGTTGTGGCGTGTACGGCACTGTAAGCCGCCTCTGAATACCTTCGCGTCGCAAAAAATCGTCGAATTGCTTGTTGCAACATTCTCTGTTGTTGCCCGATTGTAAAGCTTTAATTATCATGTCTGTTCGTTTTTCTGCGAAGCTTTTATATGATTTAAAAGCTTCAAAGACCCCGTCCTTCCTCTTCAGGAAGTGTATTACACACCAGCCTCTACAATCGTCGATGAAGGTTACGAAGTATCGGTTGCCTCCTTTTGACCTTGTTCTCAACGGTTGACACAAATCAGTATGTACGATCTCAAGCAGCTTATTGCTCCTTTATGTCCTGGGTTTGAAAGGCTTCGTTGTCAACTTACCTTGGTGACAGACTTCACATGGCTGTCTGCCTCCTTTTACCGGCTTTAAACCCGTCACGCGATCGTTCGACAAAGCCACCACAACGTCTCTGTGAAAATGACCAAGTCTAATATGCCACAGTCTGGCTTTGGACGTGTACAACTCTTCCGTCGCTGCGTTGACCTGCTCTCTAGCTTCTCTCAGGTAGTATAGATCTCCAACTCGATCTGCTATCATCTTGACGTTGCCGTTTAGGTCTCTGATGACAGCTCCATCTTTCCTTAATAGGCCCTCCCGGTCGATTTGTGTGATTTTTGACACAGAAAGTAGATTAGTCCTGAGATCTTTTACTAATAATGCATTATTGATTTTAACTTTTACATTACCATTTTTTGTCGCTGCTTTCAGGTACGCTGTTCCTTTTGCTTTCACTGTCGTCGATGCGGTGTTGGCCATGTTTAGCGTTGCTGTACACATCTGAAGATCTTCCATCATCTTCTCGTTCGCACACATGAGCGTCGTGTAGCCGCTGTCCAAGTACCATTTTGATGTGAATGTCACGTTGTAAACCTCTTCTGTCGTTGCGACTTCAATGTACAAATTTTAAAAATTTTGGCTTACGTTTTTCGGAGTGCCTTTTGGACGTTGCGGGCATTTTGATGCCCAATGTTCAAGGCTACCACGTATGTAACATGGGTAGTTCTTTTTCTGCTTGGGGTGATTATGACATTGATTACTGCTTTGCCGATTTCCGGCGTAGAGAGCGTTCTTATCAACCGCTTTATCGACGACGCGTCGATTTTTATTTTCGTCAAATGTGACAATTATGAGTATACATTTACATGCACAGTGCAGAAGCTGTCCAAATAAAGTTATTGCTAGCTTAAATCGATGTATCAAAATACTACGGAAGAATTGAATCATTCGTCTGATCATGGATCAACAGATCGATCTTTTGTTGTCAAAAGTTTTTTAATGCTGTTCTTCCTTCTTACAAAGAGCCAACCAGACTTTAAATCTCTAATGAATTTCTTCGTTCTACTTATGAAAAAATTAAATCTGAAGCTGATGAAAAAATAATATCTGCCAAAACGGTTAGCATGCAATGTGATTCTTGGTCTAATGTTCGGAATGAGTGCATCATGAATTTTATAATGACAACACCAAGACTTGAATTCTTCAAGACTTTGTGTATATTTAGCGCTTTTAAACCAGCAATCAATTGTTTTACGAAAATGATGGAAGCAATTGAAGCTATCTGTCATGCTAGATGCTCCAAAATATTTGAACACTACAATGAGAACTACTGGTGTAAACAGGGAATACTGGTTCCGGGTGACAAAAATTAACAAATTGATTTAACCCGTTGGAAAGTGGATTTTCTGCTTAGGAGGTCATAATATTCTCGATTAAGTCAAGTAACAGTCGCATTGTATAAATTAAATCAACCCTGTATAACTTAATTAGAACATTCTAATTTGCGAGTCTTCCATTCCACGGAAATGAAGACATTTTTCACAAATTCTTGTAAAAGACAAATCACGGCTTTAAAACGAATCCATTATGCTGCTAATTTATTGGATCCTAAATATAAGGGGGCTAACTTAGCCACTGAGCAAGACGCTAAATGTTATGATGTGATCTCGAAAGTATCTAAAAAATTAAATTTAGATTATAATTGCATAATGAGAGAATATTCCGAGTACATCGGAAATGATGGTATTTGGAGTAAGAATCATGCTTAGCAAGCTGTTATTATGTTATCTGCTCTGAAATGGTGGCAAGTTCGGGGTGGCAAAATAGCACTAAGCAAAATAAGTGTTGTTATTCTGGGATTGCCACCTACTTCATCAACCACCGAACGTTCTTTTAGCACTCATGGATGGACCTATCCATCTAAAAGTAATCTCCTGACAGTTGGGCGAGCTGGCGAAGTTACTTATATTGCTTAACTTTTAGATAATAAAAAACTAAAAGAAGGTTAAAGAAATGCCAATGTTGACACGTCTGATGATGAATACGAATATGAAAATGATAAGATATAAAACAGTTTGTAAGTTCGAAAAAAATCTGAAACTCAAGTAGTTATTGTTATAGTCATTAAGTGATTCCAAAAGATTAAAGATTTATGAAATGAAATTAATATTTATTTAAACATCATAAATAAACAAATAATTGACATTATTTTTTTAATAAATCTAACAACTAAGATGTTGTGACAATAAAAAATACCGAAGAAAAAAATATCATTATTTTTTCAATTCAAGCAAATTTTTCAATAATAAATTTGAATTTTGAATTTGTCCGAAATCATGTTCCAGGAAGTTACTGTGGGTACATTACGGTCCATCCTATAAAGTCCACTATATAAGATAAGGCACTCTACAATGCAGGACCCTCTTACTTTGACACGTTGGCTTTCATCAAAGTATGAAGTTTTCAGGTATTATTTGATCCATACGGTCACATTCCCGAGCCTTGCAATGGTCCTCACTGGTTGAAAATAGAGAGATCTTCCTTGCTGGATCACCTCCATGTAGCTGACAATGTTATGCACGTAAATGTTATAGTGGAAATAATATTCATTAGTGCAAGCCGGGATTAAGCCCGGTCCTACACTTTGGTAAGCAAGTACCAAGCCTACAAGCAATTGCCAGCCATTTTAAATCATAAAAAGATTATCAATAAAATTATTTAAATTTCGGTATTTATCCTTCAACAAATTATACTAATTCTAACTTGACATTTTATTTTTTATCAAACCGCTTATCTTTCAGTGAAATACTTCCCAAATAATTTAGTAATTTTTGTAAAAAAAAAAAAAAAAAAAACCGTCACGGGACGTCTACGTAGTTGTATTTAACAGCAACAATTGTGACCGGGCTTGTGACCGTCATTTGCAAAACAAACGTGTTGGAAAAAAATTTTTGACGTCACAAAACGGTATTTATGACGGTCTCGTCACATAAAATCAAAATACCGGTAAATGCACATTTCTATTTACAGAGCAATCGGAAGGAATTTATTCTGGAGATTGTAACTAGACTAAATTTCATCGGAAGTCAGCCAAACTGTTTGAGACCAAGCTAGCAAAATTTTGTCTCAGGTATTGTACAATATTTATAGACCGAATTTCGTTATATAAAAAATGTAACAGGGTAAATGTTACCCTGAAACAGTAAGTCACCGGGTATCGATATTTGATCGACGCAGCACTAGTGCGTCTCGATTTTTAGAACCCAATTTAGAGTAGAAAGGGGTAGTTTTGAGTTAGCAAGCGTGAGCGGAACAGTACACAGTACAGACGACATGTAACCACCGTACCAAGTAGCAACAAAAACAACTAAAAGGTAAATATGTATTCATACGCTCTGATTTCGAAACGCATCCATACAATTTTATTTTTTACTACCCGCTAAGAAAATTGGAAATTTTAAAAAATCGGAAAGTTATTGGTTTCACCCCGTTTTTCGAAAATCGAGTTTTCATCAGATCTCGACGTGTTAAGGTCTTAAAAAGCTTCCCTGATTGTTTTAGCGATGATAACAACACTTGCTTCTGTCCAGTCCCGTACAGTTTCTTATTTGGTGCCCAAAACCAAGGCATTTAAAGCATCGGGGCGTATGCGACATTTAACACCCATCCGATCATTATACGGGCCTTGTCAAGGATCTTGATTGCGCTTGCTTCGTCTATCTCGCAGAAGGCTGCCCGATTGCTTTGTGGTGTAGGTTTTGTCAAATTCACACGTTTTATTTCCAGGCTGTCGGTAAAGTCACGTTTGAGTGCCTCACGGCCGTCGTTCTCGATAGAGATTCCATCCTAGTTCAGGATCTCGATCGTCGTTTTTGGTGTGAGCGTTCTGACTGTACCGATGTTAGCGGTTGCTGTTTTTATCGCAGCCGTGAAAGCAGCAGTGTTTTCAGTCTTGCGACCCCTTTCTAGGAGAACGCCCCCGCGCTTCGTTTGTTTGATAGACTTTATGTCTACTCCAGTCTCTTGTCAGGTTAACCTTTGCCTTGATTTCCTTGAGGAGATCGGCGTATGTTCGTCCTTCAACTGGTTGGACAAGCACGGCCTTTGTTCTTTTCTTCTTCCTCCTCGGTTTCTTAGAGCCACCCTTACTTGGCTGGTTTTGGGCTTAAATAGATTGTGCCGCTGGCGCCTGTTCTCTTTCCTTCTTGTTCTTTTCCTAACTCACTTTGATACTTGAGTCCTCTCGGGCAGTCTTTTTCTGTGCTGGCTTGTCACTTGCTGAGGAAGGACTGGGCGTGGAAAGCTGTCTCTTCTTGTTGTTGTCTTTTTTTTGCGACGGCAGTTTCTCCGGAGTGACCTAAAGTTGCTGTGGTTTTGTGGTCATCCACGAAGATGTTTCAGTGGTTATCGGCGATCTCGTTGGTGACTAGTTGGCCAGCCTATATGCCGCACCCATTGACGTAACCAATTTTCTGATCTCATGATGGAGATTCTTCTTGTCTTTTATAAAGTCGGTTAACTCTTTGGTTAAATCTTGCTACCGAGCCTCTCCATTGGCGACTGTTGGCCGGTGGCGGTCGGTGCAGAGTTAATCCTTCCTTGGTAGGTTTGAATAGTGACGGGAGCAAAAAGTCCTCCACTTTTTGGAGGAACTTTCATTGGCTGTCCATCTTATTCCATCTGGGCTGTTTTCGTGCTCCCTGTAGCATTCTTAGATAGCAGAACCATGGGGTCCACCCCGCGATCCGAATAACGGTCGCTTGAGAACGACGAGTTCAAGTACCAATAAATGCTAATAAATACAAGTGCAATGAAGAGGCACGCATATTAGAATTACATGATGTTTTCTGGCATAATTTATAACATCCAAATTTTGTGTGTGAGTCGTGTGTCCATCTAAGACTAACAAAACAGGTTTTCTTTCTGTCGGTTGGAAATTTTTAACGAACCAAACAAACCATTTGAAAAATATCTCACACGTTACCCAACCACTAGAACGACATTGGGCCCAGCAATCATCAATAAGTATTTCAGATAATCGAGTGGGTAACTTCTTTCGAGGGAGCACAAATATAAGAGGCAGATACGTTTCAGCAGCCGATATGAATATCTCTGTCGTGAACAACTGTCCTCGTTCTGCCGAAGTTAAAACACCAACTTGTTTCTTTCCTTTAGATGCTATAATCTTCGATTAATGCTTAGGAACTGTTGTAACTCCCGTTTCATCAACATTAAAAATTCGGTCAGGTGTTACTTTACATTTAATAATTACTGATTCTAATTGATCATAAAAATTGTTAGTTGCAATTTTGTTAAAACCAATAGCTCGATATTTAGATTTTGATTGTGGCTTGCGTATTGACAATCAATTTGCATGACGCTTGAGAAAAGCCCGACACCAATCACGTCCAGCCATGTCATGTTGAAAAGGATGTTCGATTCCATTTTTTTCAGCTAGTTGATATGCAAGTATACATAGTTCTTTGATAGTTAAACCAGACAACCACTTTTCCTGTTCGTTCAAATATTTCACCAAATCTTCCTCTTGTTTCAGACTGAAGACAGTCTCATATCTTCCTAAACCTATCATTGAAGAATAAATGTATAAATTAATTAAAATGAACACTGTATTAATAGATTAAAGTTCCAAGAACAGCAATAATTTATTTCGTTACTGTTCAGTGAACAGACCCAGCCGCGATGAATTCGCCCCTGGGGGACTCCTAAAATAGTATATATATATATATATGATCAGATCTCTATTTGATATATAGACTTATACGTATGATTATATATGGCGCTATAACAGCCAGGTATGATCGGATCTAATTATATATTGTAGTGTAGGATTTATAGAGAATGGTTGGGCAGTATTCGTTAGAATTAGAAGTTTTATTAATAAAGAAAAGAAATATAAATAATCGTATTTAATATCTTTCAACGTCTGTGACCTTTGGTGTCACAGTTAGAACTCACTCTTATTGCCAGGTCAAAATCCTAGTTACTTCTATCTTTGGGCCCTTTGACCACTTTTCCTTTTATTACCATGGGGACCATAAAACAACAGATGTTGAAGGATTACAAATTCTACAAAACTTAGAAAATAAGTAAACGTACAAAACTGTCTACAGAGTAAATGTAATTTTACAAAACATATCTTAACTACGGTAAAGTCCTTGAGGACATCTTGCGGACTTAAACTACAATTCTGATAGTGTGAACGCACACTATATACAAAATATATTTTCGACACTACAGTATAGATTTATATATAATTGTATATAATCCTATTTATAATCATAAATGATTATATATCATTATATATGATTATATACATGATTATATATAATCATATATAATTAGACAAAAACTGTATATATATATATATATGATCAGATCTCTATTTGATATATAGACTTATACGTATGATTATATATGGCGCTATAACAGCCAGGTATGATCGGATCTAATTATATATTGTAGTGTAGGATTTATAGAGAATGGTTGGGCAGTATTCGTTAGAATTAGAAGTTTTATTAATAAAGAAAAGAAATATAAATAATCGTATTTAATATCTTTCAACGTCTGTGACCTTTGGTGTCACAGTTAGAACTCACTCTTATTGCCAGGTCAAAATCCTAGTTACTTCTATCTTTGGGCCCTTTGACCACTTTTCCTTTTATTACCATGGGGACCATAAAACAACAGATGTTGAAGGATTACAAATTCTACAAAACTTAGAAAATAAGTAAACGTACAAAACTGTCTACAGAGTAAATGTAATTTTACAAAACATATCTTAACTACGGTAAAGTCCTTGAGGACATCTTGCGGACTTAAACTACAATTCTGATAGTGTGAACGCACACTATATACAAAATATATTTTCGACACTACAGTATAGATTTATATATAATTGTATATAATCCTATTTATAATCATAAATGATTATATATCATTATATATGATTATATACATGATTATATATAATCATATATAATTAGACAAAAACTTTTTCCATCGGGCTAACGTTTTTTACCAATCTTTGTAAGGTAAAGTACCTAGTACTTGAACAGATTTGACAGTGTACTTGATTTGACCAAATCAGAGTGGCTTAATAAAATATGTTTAATTCTGAATATGTTTAAGAAAAAAAATCGGTATTACATAGAAGACATTAATTTTTTTAATTATTTAAAAAAATTCTTAAAAGCCCCAGTAGTTGAACATTAAACTGCGCCAAGCTGCAGTACTTGAACGCTTTTTTACCAGTACTTAAACAATTGCACGACTCATAATGCGAAGCATCAGAGAGTGCTTTACGATCGAAAAATTTTTTTCGCCTCATTTTGGCGGCTATTTTGATTATTATAGCCTTGTTAGTTCACGGAATCAAGATATTTTGCATACTATTATCGAGATAATTTAATGGAGATTAATTCCATACTTTTTAAAAATTGATTTACTGCAATAGAATTTAAAAAAAACAACAAAATAGGTCAAAAAATTTTCCTGTCCGTCATGTGTGAAACCCGGAAACACTGTAACTTGTGAAAAAATCCACTATTTGAGTTAAATTTTTTTTTTTAAATTCTAATCGACGATTGTAGGTCACTGAATGCGAATGATTAATTAATTCAGTGTCGTTTAATTGCAATTAATAAAAAACGAAAACTACAAGACTGTACATCTATATATATGTATGTAAAATTAACATGAATGGTGATATATCTATATCTATAGATATTATGTACATTTTATTCCACCAGGGGCGCCTGTGCATCACTTTGCTAGTTATTTTAAAAATTTTTTTTTCTTTTTATATTTCATAATTAAATGAGCATTATGAGTCGTGCACTTTTGGATTTTCCAAACTTTTTGAAGATCATTCAGCCGGAAGAAGGTGTCACTTTTTTTTCTTTTTATTTTGCACGACTCATGTATTTTTTTTTCGTTATTTTTTTTCAAATTCTTCATTTTATTAATATTTCATAATTAAATGAGCATTATGAGTCGTGAACTTTTGGATTTTCCAAACTTTTATTAATTCTAGCTTTAGACACTAGGTGTAAAATAAAAATAAAAGATTTCCGACGTAAAAAATAAGTGTTTATTTTATTATAAAATTAACATTAAACATACACTTAACTTCTTAATTTAAACAAACATTTAAATGTATTTTTATCACAAAATGATGAGATTATAATTGCACTATCAAATTTTTTGTTACTTATTGGTGTCAAACAGTTTCTTTTTTTAAATGGAGTGACTTTTGTAAAATTGCCAGCTCCTCAATTTTAATCAGTTGCTCCAAATTATCCAGTTGACAATTTCAGCTTCTTCATCAGTAGTCAATACCGTTAAAGGACCCTTTTTACATGTAACAGGTATTAAATCTCTCATGTTGAGAGATAATGTACTCTTTGAAATACCAAACTCTCGACCAGCTTGAGTAAGACTTATTGAACCTCCAGCGGCAGTCATGGCTAGCTCCAAAGCTTCTGTGGTGTACGATTTTTCATTTCTTTTAATTGATTTTTCGATTTTATTATTCTTTCGGCACAACTTTAGATTTTTTTAACTACAGTCAAATGTAGATTGATCATCAGAAATCTTCATCTTGGGTTTAGGCATTGTTAAACAGTATGAATTAAAATATTTTCAAATTCTGAAAAAAATATATGCATGATAATACGTACATTTATTTAGTTATTTATTTATAAACATGCCTTAGATGTTTTTTTTACATAAATTTATAAATAATTACGATTTTTAAAAAATGTCTTACCTGTTGTTTACAGTGTGAGGTTAGAACATATGTAATTATTTTTTACACTAATATTCGCCCTAAAAATAATCAATTTTGTTTATAGTTTTTCTTATTTAATTTATTTATTTATATACTTTTATTATTACTATACGATGTAATATATTTTTTTAAACACTTTAAAATATTCGTTTAACATACACTCAGCATAGTTCAAGTACTACAGTCACGTCGAAATGAGAGACGACATACTTGAACACACTGCGCCATCTTGTTGGCCTTAGTTGGAAATTGGGAGGTATACTTAGACAGCTAAATTGAATAAAAAAAAATGATTGAAACACCTTATAAACTACAGAATATTTGCAAAATGATCTATATTTTCGATTGGTTAAGATTTTTTTTATTGAATGCGTAAATATTTTGGGTTATTTCGCCATTGTTCTATTGTGTTGATGAGTATCATTTTCATTCAAAAATGAATACTAATCGACACTTTGAAAAATCTCGTCATTAGATATTAAATATATTATGATATTTAGCTTTACCATTAAAAAATATTTTTTATATTATTAACTAAGACACCAAGTTATCTTAATATACATTAAATTAAATATTAATATTCACGATTGGAGTTTTTTGATAATATAAGATTTTCCAAACCGTTCAAGTACTAGGACCATTTTTTAAATTGTTAAAGTACTGGGTACTTTACCTTACAATTTTTCCATTCTGACAATGGAGTGATGTGAATTATTTACAGGGAGAAAAAACTTATGCTATACTGTAATAACTTCGCGATGAATGAATTAGGCACCCTTGCAAATTCGAACGTTTTCACGTGGATTTTCACCACAGGGAATCAAACTATTTAGATTTGCACTCCTGTTATTACCAAACTCGTTAAATTCTGTTGAAATAGGTTTTCCAACTACTTTTAAGTATGGGGCTGTTTGTTCAAAAATTTAAAATAGAATGATTAAAAATTAAATTACCAATAGTCCGTATTTAGAAACTCGTTCGATAATACAAAACGAAAAATATACAATACACAAAACAAAAAAATTAGAGAATACAAAACTTTAAAAAGTTTCTTTTAATTTATTTACAATTAGCTGATAATTTGATAAAATGACCCGATTTAAACGAAATTTTTGGACCTAGTTTAAGGTAAGTTGAAGTTCAGGGATATTTGAGTCCAAATAAATTAATTACTATTAAATAATATATCATGTATCAAATTTGATTAAAAAAATCTTAAAGAAAAACTTAATAAATAACCAAAATTAACAAGAGTATATTCAAAAATTTTTTTCTTGAAGTACGAATATTATCTTCCGTGTCTGATCGTATTTGAATGGTTTCAATTATTTTATAACTTATTGCACATTTCAAATCGTGAGTTCGGTAAAATTTTATTTGTGATAAAAAAGAACAATGATAATTACATATTTTTGAGCTATGTTTTCTTGATTTAAAAATAGTTTTTGTTCTTTATTTGATTACATTTTGAATTTTGATGAATAATCCTAAGCGAAATTGAAATTGATATATTTCTTACAAGGTTCCGGTATTTTTAACTTCCCGCTAAGAAAAATTGGAAATTTTCTGAAATTCGGGAAGTTATTGGTTTAACCCCGTTTTTCGAAAGTCGAGTTTTCAACGAATGATGACGTTTTGAGGTCCTAGGATTTCCCGATGGTTTTTACGGTGGTGACCATGCAGCTGTGTGTGTGTGCGTATATGTGTATATATATATATATATATATATATATATATATATATATATGTGCTGAAATCCTGAAAAAAGCCGATGAAGTAATAAATAATTTAGTTCCTCAAGTATCGAGACCCAAATATGAAGCGGCTTACAATAAATTTATGGAATGGCGGAGATATAAAAAGGTCAAGAGTTTTTCTGAACCTATTCTTCTGACTTATTTTAGTGAACTTGCCGAAACCAAATTACCGTCAACTTTGTGGGCTACTTACTCAATGTTGCGGAGTATGATTGACATCAAACACAAAATTAATATTCATAATTATTCGGGTTTGATTGCTTTTTTAAAGCAACAAAATAAAGGTTTCAAACCAAAAAAAGCTGAAACGTTAGACGCTGAGCAAATAAATCAATTTTTGAACCAAGCTCCTGATAATCAATTCTTGGCAATTAAGGTTAGTTATTTTCAATACTTCTAAATACTCTTTATTATTAAATAAATAAATACATAAACATACTTCATACTTATTTTATTTTTTAGGTGGCTTTGATTTTTGGGGTTCAAGGTGCGTGCAGGCGTCAAGAACTTTGTGATTTAACAGTGGACAATATAATCGACAAAGGTGACATGTTGTTGGTGAAAATTCCAAAAACTAAAACCGGCAAAGCGAGATCTTTTGTCGTGACGGATGAGTTTTATCAAACTTATAAAAAATACTTTTCTTCACGCTCAACAAACTTAGCTACCAAAAGATTCTTCGTGGGTTATCGAAACGGCAGGTGTACGAGGCAAAATATTGGCATTAATACGTTCGGTAGCATGCCAAAAATAGTAGCGAAATATTTGAATTTAGCAAACCCGGAGTCTTACACAGGCCATACTTTTAGAAGAACGTCAGCTACTCTGTTAGCGGATTCTGGTGCTGATCTTCTTACAATAAAAAGGCACGGAGGATGGAAATCCAATTCCGTTGCTGAAGGTTACGTGGAAGACTCAGTAGGTAATAAAAAACGGATTGGGGAGCAAATTGCACGTGCCATATCATCGAGACCATCTACTTCACGCGAACATTCAGACTCAAACAACCTAATTTTTGAAAAAACTTCTGAAGAACCGATGAACATCACTGTGATGCACCAAGAAAATGAAAGATCCGAAATTTTAGAGCAGGTTTCATCTAAAAACGCCATGAATTTGAATATTACGTTTACGAACTGCACAAACATTACAGTTCTTTTAAATGACACTGAAAAAAAGTAATTTATTTATGTTGCTGTTGTTGTTCTTGTTATTTTTTGTTCCGATCAAATAAATTTATCCTCATTTGTAATTAATTGATACTTTTTTGAATGCTTAATTTTTCAGCTATTATTTCTGGTCTGAGAAGGCTTCGCCCCTTTTAAAAAATTCAAAAAATTTATTTTTTGTTTATTAATATTAATTAATTTTTATTTATTGTTTAAAATATATTTTTTTCTTCTATTCAAACTTGTTATTTGTTTGTAAAGACTGGGAGGGCTCCGCCCCCGGGGGGGCTCCGCAAATGCTAAAATTGAAAATTTATTATTCAACCAAAACATTTGCATACCGTCAAAATTGATATAGTCTTTAAAAAACTAAAATATAAAATTTACAGTTGAATTTTTTATCATTGATAATTTTAAACATTAAAATTTATAATAAGATATTAAAAATATACAGTACGATGTACGAAATCTAAAGTAATATAAGAACGTGACTCTTGCATTTTTTTTTAATAATTAATAAACATTTGTAAAAAAATAGTTAATTTTCATCAAAACACAATATTAAATAACATAAATTATATAAATAATAAACCGTCACACTTCGTCACCATATAGATTTAGCTTATAAGAATGATGAGATGTGTATCAACTCACCGGTCGTATGGTGTAGGGGTTAGTCGTCGGTCTGGGAAGCGCGCGGCTCGGGTTCGAATCTCGGTTAAAACGGACGCGTTTTTCGCTTTATTTCTATAATTAATGAAAGTTAGATTTAATTTAAGAATCACGGTCTGAATTTGCGCTAGCTCTACATCAAAATTAAAATAAAAAAATAACACTTACAAAATTCTTTTCTTATCATTTTTTATCAAATGGCATGAACCAGACTTGAAAATTAACTATGGTCCAGTTCTGGTAACCAGGCATGGGCCAGTAGTGACAACCAAACGTGGCGCAGTTTTGATTACCTAGCCTGGGCCAAGATAAGCTGACAAGCTTGGGCCAGCCTTGGCGATCATGCCTGGGCCAATGATAACAACCAAGGCGGGCACCCTGTTATCATCCCAGACTTTTACCAAAGCTGGGCCAAAGCGGGTTTACAAGCATGGGCCAGAGATCGACAGCATTGCGCCAAGCGTGGCCCATACCTGGCCCCGTCGTATTTTCCTGTATGGGAAATAGTATGTGCGACTCGTGCGACGTTGTCGCACTTGTTGCACAATATAATATTCTAACTCTTTGCGAGACTAGTGGGACATGTGATAAGCTTATGTTCAAATACAAAATATACAAAAACTAACGTATCTTTCCGTTGGAATCAAACGTAATCCTTTTCTTTATTTAATTCTTTTCATTAAATAAAATAAATCACTAGCTGGAACTGATAAGATTATTAAATAAACGTGTTGCCGACTTAGACATCATTTGGCCTGGATACTAGTTAGTACGACTAAAAAGTTACTAGGAGAGAAAAATCGATTTTTCTATTGAATAAAATAAATTTCCTTTAGAAATGATTAAAATATAGATTTTTAATGATAAATTAAGAATAAATTAGAATTATCTAGAGAAATTTAAAAATTTTAGTCATTTTCCCATTTCGCATGGAATGACCCAATTACATAATTTTTTATTTTTGTTTTCAGCGGACAAAAGTAAAATAATGCAGAAACTTTAATCGATAGAAGGTGCGAAATGACCTGTGCGATGTTAATCAAAGAAGAAAAATAAGCAGAAAAATGATTTGATTGGTAACGTGGCCAAGAATAAAAAAAGTACCATTCGGCAGCCCAAATAGAAGTAGATTTCATAATAAATGTACAAATCTAAAAATTACTTTGATCGGAAATGACGATAGCCATAATAAATACGGATCATTTTCCAATTTTAACATACTTGTTCTATAGCGGAATAGGACATAATTTTGGAACTACACTTATGAAATCGTACTCAAATTAAAGCTTATTTAAAGAACTTTTAGATGCAATTTACAGAAATTCGATAAATTATCCGATTCAAAATTTATTGAAGTACGAAAATGAAAAAATATAAATTTTTATTACTCATGTGGGAAAAGCGGTATCTTTATGCTTGCTGTTACGGTCGAAAAATAGCGATTTGTCCATTTCATAATTGCGATGTAGGTTTATCATCCGATCAACAGCTATTTAGGTGCGACAAGTTTACTTGCCGCACGCAAATTATTCTTTGCAAACGTAAATTTAGATAACATGAAATAAAATAATAATAATGTTGAAATAAAACAAAAAAAACACAATTATAATATTAAAACTGAATTGAGGTTGACGTATCAGACAATTTAATTAAATGAAAAAAAAGTTATAATTAAAGTTACAAAAGTTTAAAAATGAATAAGTCGGATATAATACCGGAAACTGAAGAAACCTCTAGCGATGAAAACACACCACCTGAAATTCTGAAAAAAGCCAATGAAGTTATAAATAATTTAGTTCCTCAAGTATCGCGATCAATATATGAAGCAGCTTACAATAAATTCATGGAATGGCGAAAAAATAAAAATGTCAAAAGTTTTTTTGAACCCATTCTTCTGACATACTTCAGTTTACTTGCTGAAACTAAATTACCGTCAACACTATGGTCTACTTATTCAATGTTGCGGAATATGATTGACATCGAACATAAAATTAATATTTTCAATTAATCGGGTTTGATTGCTTTTTTAAAGCAAAAAAATAAAGATTTCAAATAATAAAAAAGCTGAAACGTTTGACGCTAAGTAAATTAATCGATTTTTGGACGAAACTCCTGATAATCAGTTTTTGGCCATTAAGGTTAGTAATTTTTAATACTTCTGAATACTCCTTATTATTGAATAAATAAATACATTTTATGTTGATTTTATTTTTTAGTTGGCTTTAATTTTTGGGTTTTAAGATGCATGTAGGCGTCAAAAACTTTGTGATTTAACGGTGGAAAATATAATCGACAAAGGTGACACGTTGTTAGTGAAAAATCCAAAAACTAAAACTGGCGTAGCGAGATCTTTTGTCGTGATGGATGAATTTATCAAATTTATAAAAAATACTATTCTTCACGCCCAACAGACTTAGCTACCAAAAGATTCTTCGTGGGTTATCGAAACAGCAGATGTACGAGGCAAAATATTGGCATTAATACGTTCGGTAGCATGCCAAAAACCGTAGCTAAATATTTGAAATTAGAAAATCTGGGATCTTACACGGAACTAACTTGTAGAAGAACGTCAGCTACTCTGTTAGCGGATTCTGGTGCTGATCTTCTGACAATAAAAAGTCACGGAGGATGGAAATCCAATTCCGTCGCTGAAGGTTACGCGGAAGACTCAGTAGGTAATAAAAGACGAACTGGTGATCAAATTGCACGTGCCATATCATCGAGACCATATTCTTTACTTGAACATTCAGACTCAAACAACTTAACTATTGAAAAAAACCTCTGAAGAACCGATGAACATCAATGTGATGGATCAAGAAAATAATAGATCCGAAATTTTTGAGCAAATTCCGTCTAAAAACGCCACGAACCTAAATATTACGTATACGAACTGTTGAAACCTTACAGTTTTTTTAAATGACACTAAAAAATCTAATAAATTTATTTATGTTGCTGTTATTTCTCTTGTTCTTCGTGAAAAGTGAAAATCATCCGCATAGAGAACGCTATTTAAATAGCTAAAATATTAGGCTACGTGAAGTTCGAGAAGTTCATAAAATTTTGTTCTATATCAGTTTTAAAAATTATAACTTATCCATAGTTTAAGATTTAATTTCATGTGACCAATTATTATATCCAAACACATGATTAGCACACAAATATAAACTTTCAATACTTTTTTTACTTGACATCTTTAATCCTTTTTTAGCTCGTTCTGAGCTCTCAATCCATTAAATATATACATTATATTAAAAAAAAACAAATTACTTCAGCTGTTATTTCCGTAGCAAACATTAATGAAACAACTGATAAAAAACAATTGACAATCATAATACTTTTGCATTTTTTACAAACAATTTTTTAGGTTATTAAAAAAAACAAATGACTATAATTGTTTCTATAGAAACTCGTAGAAATATAGAGGTTATATCAAATAATATTCCTCTATTATCATAATTTATGAGCCAGAAACAGTGTCGCGAAAGAGCGGCGTGAGTATATGTGTTTTACATACTTTTTGTTCGTTTTTTGATTTTTGTTTTTCAAAATTACCCCGACAATATCGAATCCTTGAATACTGACCGAGTTGATCAACCTGCTTTACCGATTGCTGCACGGACTAATGCTAATCTCTGTGGTTACTGCAGGAGGATATAAATTCTTTAATAGTATTTGCAGTGTGTTTTGGGCATCAAATAGTTAGCATGCAATCTAATTATGTTATTAATGACTATAGTTAGTTTATTCTGTGAATCTGTTTTACCTACTTTTTTACTGACTGTAGTTCACATCCCTGGGAACTTGAGTAGGTAAGGAAGATTAAGAGTATGGTATTAAAATTGAAATAGGGCTGAAATTATCATCGAATGCTGTAATTATCATCGACGGTAGATAAAATACCCTACGTTACCGACATAACTTATCATTAGATTATGTACTTACTATCAACGGTCGATTTAAAAAGAAATACTATATTACCGACGGATATATACTACAGTCAGTTAAGCAGTAGGTAAAACTGCTTAACGAAATAATCCGCAGAAATTGACACCAGTTGATACATCGGTAGATAGGGTACATCGCGCAACTCCGTCGGTATTGCAGGATGTGAAATTTTCTCGTGTCATATCCCCCTAGATTATCTACTAACATCATCTATTAACCTTGAAACTAAACAATCAAGATTGAAAAATTTACATAAATTTTTTAAACATGAAAAAGGTACTGTAAACATGAACAAATGACTATAGTTGTTTCTATAATAGAGGTTATGTTAAGTCATGTTCCTCTTTAATGAGCTAGAATCCAAATGAACCAAGGATCAATGCCTGTCTTTAGTTTTATGAGAGGAAATAAATTAATAAACAAACAAATTGAGAAAACATGGCAAAGGGCTCATAGAATTTGAAAAATATATTGCTTACAACTATCTACGATTAATTCCACAACGAATGGTTGTGGTTTCATGCTGATCAGTCCAGTAGTTTTCGAGTTTACCTCGGACAAAGAAAATAAACTTTGCTTTTGATCTGGGAGGGGGGCTTCGCCCCCCAAACCCCCGTTCTCATTGATAACTAATATTTTTTGATTTTTCAGTTATTATTTTTGGTCTGGGCGGGCTTTACCCCTTCCTCCATCCCCCAACGGGGCTTTGCCCCTGGACCCCACCGCGGCTTTGCTTCTGAGCCCCAATTTTATGTTCACGTTTGTTCCGCATTCACAATAAAAAATAGTATGTGCAAGTCGTGCGACGTTGTCGGTTGCCCCCTCAAGCGAACGATCGCACTCGCTTCGGTCGTGTTCAACACAATGTACTATTTTATGATTTTAAAAATTTTGAAATCATGGCATTTCTAAATTACTTGATTGATTAAGCTCATCTTCAAACCTGACCTCGGTATCTATCTATAGAATAAGTACGTTGAGTTTGGTAAAGATCCATTGTAAATTGACGACGCTATCGCCGCGACAAGCCGCGTTATATTGTTTATATATATATACACATACATACATACATATATAAACTTTTGAACCATGTGTATCGTCTGACTCAGTTTGTCGAGCTAAGTCGGAATATAGCAAAATTTTTCAAAAGTTTTGTCATGAGGACTATTGCAATAGTTATATTTCTAAGAAATCTTCTAAAAAAAAACTCCAGCAGTGATGCAAGCGTCAAGCAATGATATCGTTCGGAAAGCTTCAGTAAAATTCAACTCTTACCTATCATGATGATCAACATTATTTATAATTGATATATTTTAGGGAATTGACACTAGTAAACCATACCAAAATAAGACGAAAAGGACAAGGCTTGATACTAACTCCCATCGTTCAATAAAAATTCTACCACTCAGAAGAAACCAAGCCGTCGAAGAAAAGTATGAAGAAAAAAAATAGCAAGATGGTGATGGAAATAAAAAAGGGGAGGACAAAAATCTCGAAGAGAAAAAAAAGAAAGATGACTCTGGTGAAAGCGATGGTAGCTCTAACCATGAATATATTCTTGATAATTTTGATGTTCCTGCAGCTACTGACAATAATGGTAGAGTTGGAAAAATTTTCAAGAAGGTTATCATAGAATTAAAAATAATTAAATCGAAGCTTTATGAAAGTCAGCGAAATGATAATCCACATGATACAGACGATCGAGTTAAACTAGGACACACAGGAAGCAATGTTTTTATACCATGAAAGGTTTGGACAGCTGCAAATGCTCAAACGTCATTTACGTCAATGGGAATTTCTCTGGTGAAGTCAGTTTTCAGTACAGAAGAAAGGCTGCAAAATAATCGAAGGGAAGGCGAAGCAGAATCAACCTAGACGCACCCATTCGACTAGCCTTAAATGTACTAAAAATTAAAGCGATTGAAGGTAAATAATCGATAGGTCAATTCTTTATCTGATTAGCATAATACATGTAATGATGATGAAGACAACTCAATCTAAGAGGAAAAAATCAGGAAAACGGTTGACTCTAAAGGATATCCCTGCAACTTTCCGCCAATTCCATACCTAAGCGCTTGAAATTGCACTTGCGACGTATTTGAGCTCTTCCAGCTCGAAAATACAATTTGTGTGTTATTTTGAGCTCTCTGAGCTCAAAGGAATAGCTTCTGTATGCTTTTTGAGCCCTTTAAGTTCAAAAATCTGACATGCATTTGATGAAACACTAGGAAGCTTGTGTGTGTGTGTGTGTGTGTGTTTCTGAAAACTTACTTTTTTGGATGTTATTTTTCTATGATTTTTGTTTTTAAATGTTCTTTTTAGGAAAAGAAATAAAATTAACAATTCGGATTCAATTTCAAGGTTTTTTATTTTTGTAAATTTTGGAAAAAAACAAAAATTTCGGGATGATTGTGTAACGATCTCAATTTTGAGGAATTAATTAAAAATTTTTAGGTTGGTGACTTTAGGATGTCTATAGACTTCAGACGCACCGTCACATGATAAGCACTTCTACTACATAGACATACACAAGCACACACACACACATACATACATACATACAGATATAGTGACACCCTCGAGGGGGTAGTCAGGGAAGCTTCCTGTGACCTCAGAACGTTGAGATCTGATGAGAATTCGATTTTTGCAAAACGGGGTAGAACCAATAACTTCCCAATTTTTGAAAATCTTCGATTTTCTTGGCGGGAAGTTAAAAACGTTGAATATAAATTCAGATTATTATTTGTATTTTTTTTTCTAAAAGGTATATTTAAAAACTAAAATTCCAAAAAACAAAACATCCTAATAAGTTAATATTTAAAAAAGTTATGGTTCTTTAACAAAAAAAAAAAGCTATTGTTATTAAATAACTCGTAACTTTTTTTTGATTAGGTAAAAAAATTTGAAAACTATTTTCAATTGTATAGAAAAAGATACCAAAATTTCAGAAAAAATCGAAAAGAGTCGGGTTCAAAAGTCATCGATTTGGCATGAAATGCCCCCATATATACAATACATACTTCTAGCGTCGAAATTTTGCATATGGGTTCTTATATAATCACATATATTTTAATTTACGTAAGATATAATTTTTTGTTTATAATGAGAGATATACAGCTTTTTCACGCGGGTATCAATGAATAAACCAATTTTTACGTGGATGGCATTATTCTTCAAATTCTATGATTTCCTTTCAAATGCAAATTGATCAGATCGAAAATTTTAAAGAAATTTCAACAATTCACTTTTTCCAAATTTTTTTGACAACCAAAACTCGCGAACCAATCAATCGATTTTGACGTCCTTGGTTGCGATAGACGTGGTTCTTGAAGCTTTAATAATTATTTTTTTTTTTTATCAAAAGCCATCCGAAAAAAAGTGTCGAAGTTATGTAAAAAAAGCACTTGTTTTAGAATTTTCCATTCATATCTCTTGAACGAATGAACCGTTGTTGGCCGGATTAGCAGCGATCGACATAGTTTTTCCGGGATAAGAGATAAATAATTTTCAGAATTGATCGATGTAGCCATTTGAAAGTTATTCCAAAAAGCGACATTTGAGAAAACTCTTTTCTTAGTTTTTGTAAGATTTCTTGAAATCGATCGGTCTGAATGGGTTTAAATTCACAAGAAAGTTTGAAGAAACTCTTCGGAATGCCGTTTCGTTTTTAGAACTAGGCGGGTTCTAATCTTTCCGTGTACATACATACAGACATAATCACAACAATGCGGGTTTAGTCAGGAAAGCTTCCTGTGACCTTAAAACGTTGAGATCTGATAATTTTTTTTTGTTGAACAAATTTTTTTTTGTTTTCAATTTTGGAATATCTTTGAAACGGTTCGACTGATTGACTTGAAATTTTGAACAGTTCGAAGTGTTAATAACAATTTTGAACGCTTCGTCACTCATCTAGCTCGGTTGATTAGTTCTAAAGATACCGCATGACAAAATTTTATTTCCGTCCATACATACATTCACACCAACACATGGCCGGACGTCAGCCGGAAATAGTCGAAACGACTTTTTAGCACCTTACAACGTGTTGAGAACTTGCATGTTCACAATCTATAACTTTCTACTTTTGAAAATTATTAATTTTTAAAGCGGGAAGTTAGAGAATGGGTTTATTTCGCACAGCAATAGAATAACGACAAATTATGCTACAAGTAGAAAAAAATCTTATGATTCTAAAACTGCGTTGAATCTCTTAAACTGTATAAAAAATGGTTAATTTAATTGAGAGATATCCATCTTAGAAATCTTCGAAAATTTGTTTCGTTAACAACTAATAGATTTAGGGCTCGAAATGTACCAAAGTAATATTTCTGAGCTTGAAATGCTCAAAATATTGAAGTTTATTTTGTCAATAATGAAATTGTTTTTTTTTTGTAAATTTATTGAAACTTGTTTTTTTGTTGCTTTCCAAACTATCGTTTATTGTTAGTAAAGCTGAACAATATTTAGACTTACCGAGTGTTGAATGAAGATGCATTGCTTAGATTGTCCATGGATGGCTTCCTAAAATTAAACCACGAATGTAATTTGTTATTGCTTTCTGGCGATTGCATCAGTGTAGGGTAAGAATTGTAAAATTGAGCAGCTGTTCGCCACATTTTTCATAACTTTTGACATTCACAAATAACTATAAATCTATTAACTAATATTTTCTCCATAACTGTTTCTTAAACACGTTTAAACGGTTATATAAACTCTATTGAGTAACAAAAAAAAACCCATTGTTTTTGTTTTTTTCCCTGTCTATACCATGCTCACAGTTTCGAATACAAAAACGTAGTGTCATTGAGTATTGTCGCGTGCTAGCCTCGTGGTATCTGAACCCTCGTGATTATTTCCCCACTTCTTAGTCACTCAGGGGTTGATCTTGAACTGCGCGGGTTTTCCTTTTTCCTTCTTGCTCTCGTGGATTCATGCTCCAGCGAAAGTATGTACGCGTCATGGAACGTGCCATAGGGAATACTCTATCTTCATTTGCGTGGTAGGATGAAGTAAGCAAGGGACACTAACTTCTTACTATAAAAAGAAAGAAAGCCCATGGTGACAATAAAAGCTACAGTGTGCTGTATCACGCGAACACTCTGATCTTTTATAATTATTTATCGTTTTTTTTTTTTTATTTTTCTGACGAAAATTTTGGAACTCATGATGTCAAATATCCGCATACGTCGGTAGTCGATGTGCCTTAGATGGAAAGTTTGAAAGATCTGAACAAATGTTAACTCTGCAAGTTTGTTTTTTTACTTCATTGAAAAGGTATTTATCCATTTAAGATCTCCCCTACGGGGAGCCAAAAAAATTATCCTATTGAATTTATGGGTTGAAATGAATTTAAATACCGCGAGAAAAATTTCTCGGCAAAGTAGAATTTTTAGCTTAATTTTAATAGGTGTCAGTGAGGAATTAAAGTTTACTATTTAAATAACATGTAAAAAAATTTGTTTTCATAAAAAATACCATAACTTTTGAACCGTTTAAGATGAAATTCTATAAATCGCGGATTGATGTAGAGCATAAAATTTCTTAAAAAATCTAGTTCAGGGTGATTTTTTCAAATCAAAAGTTAGTGTATTAAAAATCTTTTAAAAGTGAAAAAATAGTATTTAAAAAAAAACTAAAAAACATGCTTTATATAAAAATCTAAATTAAAAAATCCGTAGTCATACTATAAATGTGAATGTAAGTTTATTTGTTACGCTTTCACGGAAAAACTACTTAACTGATCATCATGAAACTTTGTACACATATTCTTAGAGGTAATAGAAGTAACATGAGATACTTTTTGATGAAAAAAAAAAAAAAAAAAAAAAATTATTTTTTATGGACAAAAAAATTTTTGGTCAAAAAATTAGAATCACATTGATTTTGTTCTGTTGAAATGTGATATGATCATTGATATTTATCTAAAGACTTCAACGCGAGCGAAGCCGTGGGTAGAAAATAGTAAAAAATCAATTTGAATGAATAATATTGTAAAAATTTTTGATAAATATAAATTAATAACAGTGTAAATAAGAACAAAATGTATTTTATTTAAAGAAAAACGTGAGGTGATAGTGTCAATAGTTATAAATAATTTATTAACAGATATGAGTAAAAGAATTGTCGTTCCGATAATATTTTAAAAGGCACCTTACGCTTTTTTTTTTTTTTTTAATAAAAAACATTTTTTTCTTATTTCCACCATCATTAATTTATGTTTATTAAAAATTTTCACACTATTCTCAATTCAAATTTATTAAGATTTATTTTTTATTTTTAAGTTTGGTTTTCTATGCGAGGCGTGTGTTTTTGTTTTTTAAACTATTATTCAGTTTCTACTTTTTAGTTTGGTTTATTCATGAAAGCTTGTTTTTAAATTTCATAAACTATAATTTGTTTCAATCTTCTAATAATTCCGTGATTACTATAACTGCAATTATGACTATTGCCTTGACTATTGTGCCGAGCCGAATTCTCGAATCAGAAAGATACGTATGCGCAAGACCACGTACTTGCCCTATCTCTTTTGCTCTCACGCAAAAGATGCGTGAAAAAAACCTTTAATCCTGATGATCCTAATGAGGATAATAAAATAAACTCATTAAATTAGTGGATTGTGATTAGTCCTCGATAAGTCTACGAAGTTTGATTTAAATCCGACCATTCAAAGTAAGTCAAAATCAAGTCCAAAAGAGTTGGTTACTAACAGACATTCAAAGAAACATACAGCTAATGTAACGTAAAGTTAATATAAGGGGCATTCCATGCGAAATGGGAAAATGACTAAAATTTTTTAATTTCTCTAGTTAATTCTAATTTAGTCTTAATTTATTATTGAAAGTCTACATTTTACTAATTTGTAAAGAAAATTTTTATTATTATTATGAGTTTTTCTTGTATACCGTTTTTTCTAGTGATTCATTTTATTTAAGAAGAAGAATTAAGTAAAGAAGAGAATTACGTCTGATTCAAACAAAAAGATACGTTAGTTTTTGTATACTTCGTATTTGAACATAAGCTTATCACATGTCCCACCAGTCATGCAAAGAGTTAGAAAAATTTTTTTCCCAACCTCAAATCTGACTTGTTCAATTTTTTTTCTTTGTAACAATAAACATGTTAAAAATGATTTAAACTTCTTATAATTGCCAAAAAATCCAAAATATAGTTTTTAGGATTATTTAAAATATGTCCCACCAGTTACATATGACTGGTCGGACTCTGACTTATAGTCAATGTATCATAGAATTTAGTCAAACTACAGTACAACCTGGTTATACAATAAGAGACAATAATTTATGCCTGCTCGTGTTGCTTTGGTATCGATGAATATTTGGATTTACGAAAATTTGTCTAAATAATTATGAAAGTTTAAAAAAATGCTGATGAATATAAATCAATAAAAGCACAGAAAAATTTATGTATAATTTGATACAAATACAAATGATTCTATGTAAACTAGATCATCTGTTCAATTTACAGTTGTTCACATAACCAACTTAATAAATAAGATTCCCTATTTTTAAAAATACGTACAACTAATAATATATTTATTTGATTTCAATTCCAAAAGTATAAATGGAAAAATGAACATTACTATAAATGAAAATTTATCAATTTACTAGTTAATAAAAAATATCATTTGAATAAATGATTAATAATGAGCAAGATCACGTCAACTGTACCCCCCTCCCATTTACCACTTGATCATAAAAATTTATCTATATATATTTTTTATTAGTACTTATGATGGAAAATTGATCCCCCATATAACTATTAATAACTGTTAAAGATCATGAGCTACATGAAAATAAATACCAACCACGATTCAAACGCTTAACTACAATAAAAAATACTCGCCAATTTCATTATTACAAACCATTGGAAAATTTTTCACTAGAATGTCGGCTCGTTTCAGAAAATGAAACAGTGTTTATTAACAGAGTTTTTAAAAAAAAATAAAAATAACTGACTACAGAATTTATTATTTAATAATTTAAGCTTGTTTGTTCTATTCAGTATGTTATGATTGTATTCTTTTCAACATTGTTAAAAAAATTATAATAAATTATAATAAATTATTATAAATTATAATAAATTATAATAAATTATTATAAATTATAATAAATTATAATAAATTATTATAAATTATAATAAATTATAATAAATTATTATAAATTATAATAAATTATAATAAATTATTATAAATTATAATAAATTATAATAAATTATTATAAATTATAATAAATTATAATAAATTATAAGATAAATAATAATAAAATTTGTTTTATAATAATTTTTTGTAATGTTATTATAAATTATCACTGATAAAAGCGTTAATGTAGTTCAAGACGCTCGGCGCTTGGCGCGCTGTCATAAATAAATTAATTTCGCTCGGCGCCTGGCGCGCTGTCATAAATAAATTAATTTTGTTTAAACTAATGGCGAGCAGTGAAATTTTCTTCCGGAATTTTAAACTTAAATGGATAAAGCATGTGACCGATAAAAAAAACTGCATTTTTTTGCCCGAGAAGTCAGTTAAATTTTCATTTGTTAAATCAAAAGTTAATTAACATTACGAAAATAAATAAATAATTTTAAGTCGTAAATATATTCTTAAAATATAGACATTTGATCATGGATCCTAAAAATTTCACAAATTTATCTCTTGCGGTTGATTTTCAATCCATTTATTAATTAAAAGTGCTTAAATTTTCATTATAAAAAAAAAATTGTTAAAATCAAAATTTTGAAAAATCGTTTGGAAGATCAATTTTCCATCATAAGTACTAATAAAAAATATGTATATATTAAATTATTATGATCAAGTGGTAAATGGGGGGTCCAGTTGACGTGATCTTGCTCATTTGTAAACATGATGATCGGTACAAATAAAAGTTGTCCGAATGGATATTTGAATAAATGAAATTCTATCCAAATAAATTAATAAAAATGAACATCTGAATTAAAGTTAATCAGTAAGAATGAATATTTGTCCAGAAGTTAAACTGTCAAAATGAATATCGGTTAAAAAAAAAGATTTCTACGAAATCTCTTATAATTTTATAAGCATGTTCCAATCTATTAAGAACGAACTTTATAACATTTCACCCTAAAAGGGCTGTACGTAGATGTTAAAAATTGAGAAAACTTAAAACTTTTAATGTATAACTTTTATAGGTTTAAAACGGATTTTATGAGTAGAAATTTTACTCACTGAGGACAGTGCAAGGGCGTTAAATATTTAAAAAAATTAGGAAACCGATTGACCCTAAAGGCCATCCCTGCAACTTCCCGCTAATTCCATATCCAAGCGCTTAAAGTTGCATTTATGATTTTTTTGAGCACTCCCATCGAGAAACGACCAGTGTCTGGGTTTATTAGATGACGATTTCTTCTAAAAATTGTATAGTTATCTAAATTCATAATTGAATTATCATGAGTAGGTTTTAACCATGTTTTGGTTACAGCAATAACACGCGGTTGTATCTCAGCAACTAAATCCAAAAATTGAGCAATATGACCATTAATACTGTTTACGTTTAAGCTTAGAATTTTTAAGGAAATAAATTTATCGTTTTAATTTGGAGACCCAATCAAATCTACTTTATGCTAGTTGAGTTTAGTTAAGTCATTATAAAAGCTTATTGTAATTTTAACAGAATTATCATATTTAACTTCCCGCTAAAAAAATCGAAGATTTTCGAAAAATCGGGAAGTTATTGTTCTTACCCCGTTTTGCAAAAATCGAGTTTTCAACAGATCTTGACGTTTTGAGGCCTTAGAAATCTTCCCTGACCCTTCCCGCGATGGTGTCCGTATGTCTGTATGTATGTATGTATGTATGTATGTATGTGTGTGTG
>JZSA01002987.1:0-13398 GCA_000956155.1 Cotesia vestalis | reverse complement strand
TGTGTGTGTGTGTGTGTGTGTGTGTGTGTGTGTGTGTGTGTGTGTGTGTGTGGATGTAAACCTCTTATAACTTTTGATTGGCTTAACCGATTTAATTGAAACTGGTGGCATTCGAAAGAGCTTCACTGAACTTAGATTTTCTGTAGACTAGAACCGATTCGGACCGGTAGATTCCAAGAAATCTCAATAAAACTAAGAAAAAAATTTTTTTCAAAAGTGGTTTTTTTGGAATAACTTTTAAACGTCTCTATAGATCAATTTCAAAAACTAATCAGCTCTTAACATCGAAAAATCACGTTGATTGCCAGTCAGATCGATTTTTGTGTAATGAATTATTTTGTTAAACTTAAAATACTGCGTCGATCGCCGCAAACTGCATCGAAATCGGTTTATTCGTTCGCGAGATATCGTTGACCAAAAAAGCAAAAAAATGGCAAAAAAGTGTATTTTTTCAAATAACTCGTAAAATTCATGTCAGATCGATTTTTGTGTGATGAATTATTTTGTTAACCTTGAAATACCGCGTTGATCGCCGCAAACGGTATTAAAATCAGTTGATTTGTTCGTGAGATATCGTTGACGAAAAAAATTCGAAAAAATTGATTTTTTAAAAAAAAATCCAAAATTTCAGATCCGATTGATTTGTGTTCACAAAATGTTTATAGGACTTAAAAAAATACAGTGATTGCTGCCAACCG
This sequence comes from Cotesia vestalis, assembly GCA_000956155.1. NCBI lineage: Eukaryota > Metazoa > Arthropoda > Insecta > Hymenoptera > Braconidae > Cotesia > Cotesia vestalis. The sequence goes on along the minus strand of JZSA01002987.1, from coordinate 12,700 downwards.
CGTGAAAATCGGTTGACTCATTCAAAAGTTATGACAGTATGAAAATTAAAAAATTGTTTGTTATTAAATTTCCATCAAATTTTTGAGCTTGAAGAGCTCAAAAGCATAGAACAGCTATTTCTATGAGCTCGATGAACTTAATCTATTGGAAAACTGATTTTTTTTAGCTCGAAGAGCTCAAAAACAGCAGAAACAATACATTTTTGAGCTTGACGAGCTCAATAACATTATATATAAACGCTTGGTGGTAGAAATTAGCGGGAAGTTGCAAGGATGGCCTTTAGGTCAACCGATTTCCAGATTTTTTTTAACATAAATCAATCCATTTTGCACCCATACATTTTTAACCTTAAGTTTTTGGATTTTAATTTAACAGCAAACAGCAACTTATAAGTTTCAGAAGGCAAAACTCATTGACATATAACACCCTTAAATGAATCACCAACCGTGGCTAAAAAAACTCTTTCAACAGGTAAAATTTTAATTTTCCGCTTCGATTCTATTATAAAGTCACGAATGTGTGATGATTTTAATTTAATCATATATTCGTGCAAAACAGACTCCCTTTTTGGACTAATTCGCTTACTATTACCACTAGCTTCAGGTTTTTTATCAACTTTATGTATGCGTAGGATATCGTTTTTCAAATCGTATACCTTCAGAGCATCAAAGACCTTAGAAGTAACTCGGCTTCGCCTCGGCCACCAATTACATGTGATCTGAGGCTTTTCTTATTTTCCTTCCCAAGGAGTGTAATATACTATTAATTAAGCATGCAGTAATTGGTACCGAGAAACCGCATGTGCGTGTATTGCTGCAATTTTTTCAGTCGACTGCAGTAATAGAAGCACCTCTATTTGTATATGTCTGTACCTGTTACTGCAGACATAAACACGGCTATTCTAACCTCTCAATAAGTGCGTGAATCAAGTTGTCTTTAAGTGAAAAATAAACTAAGGATATTATAATTAATAAAAAATCAAAAGTTATTAAACAAAAAAATAAGAAGTCGACAGTAATTATGAAAAAGCTAGTCTAAAATTAGCAGTTGAAGAAGTTTTAACGGGAAAGACAACAGCCGAGGTTTCTAAGAAGTATAATATTCCAGAGTCGACACTTAGAGCAAAAAAAGAACGCAAATACAACGATAAACCACTAGGACCATCTACAGTTTCAAGTTATAAAGAAGAAAATGAGCTGGTAGAGTGGATTTTTACTGTTGCAGGCAGGGGTTCCCTGTAACCAAACTGAAATTGTTAGATAGTGTTAAACTGTTATGTGACAATGATGATCGCAAAACCCCTTTTGTGGATAATAAACCAGGACGCTCTTGGTATGAAGCTTTTATGAAACGTCATCTTCAAGTGTCTAAAAGAGTTTCTGAAAATTTATCTGTAACGCGAGCCAAAGTGACAGAAATAGGTATACGTGCATGGTTTCAAGGAATCAGGAATTACTTAATTGAAACTTTAACAGAAGATCTTTTAAATATTGATCCCACGAGGATTTTTAATGGAGATGAAATTGGTGTCTCCATGAATCCTAAACCATCATCTGTTTTTGCGCCAAGAGGAACTAAGAACGTGTACAATATTGTTGGCAATAATGAAAAAGAAAATGTCACCGTTCTCGTCACTGCTAATGCAGCAGGTAACTTAGCACCAACTTTGCTACTTTTCGCAGGTCAAAGCATACCTAAAGACGTTATAAAAGTAGCACCTAAAAACTTTAGTTTTGGTCATTCAGACAATGGTTGGATGACGACAAAAAATTTTTAGGAGTACGTAACAAATGTTTTCTTCCCATAGGTTGTCCAAAGCAATATTAAATTTCCAATTATATTGTATATTGATGGACATTGTTCATACGTAACATTACTTTTGAGTCAATTTTGTAGTGAAAATAAAATTATTCTCATTGCTTTACATCCTAACACTACTCATATTTTACAACCGTTAGATGTAACGCTTTTTCGAACATTTAGAGCAGCTTACCAAAGATCATTTAAAACTTTATTTGAAAATTCTGGTACAATTAGTATAAAGAAAATTCAAGTAGCTCTTGTACTACAAGAAACATTCGAGAGCTTAGATTTAAAAAAAATTTTAGAAAACAGGTTCAAAACATGCGAATTACATCCTCTGAACGCTGACGCAATTGATTACAGTAAAGTTTTCAAAAAGCTCACAATTTCTTGTCATGAAATAGAAAGCCCTTCAACTTCTGAAGGTACAATACCTGAAATATCCACTGAAACTAAATTTTTGCGAGGTCGAGAGAGTTTAAACGACGAAGACATATTAACATCATTCAGAGTCATTGATAGCTCCATTTAGACAGGAAGATGAAAGTCTCTTTAAAATTTGGTTCAAGTTGACAAAATCAACAGATGCCAGTAATCAATCAAGCCAGCATATGCTTTTTGGTCAAGAAGTAAGTAATGTACATTGAAGTTTCTGACACTATCTGTGATAATTTTTTTCATACATTGTAATTTATTTATCTTCATTTTTTATAGCAAAACTTCGATGATGATAACGAACCGATCGACATGTCAACTATTGACGACCACGAAGGACCGTCATCAATTAACGAACCTGTGCACCATCTAGGAGAAACGATCGTCATGCCAACTATTGACGACCAAGAAGAACCGTCATCAATCAATGAACTGAATAATATAATTGTACTTTAATTATTCAATATTTTCACACTGAGAAAAAAGTTTTTTTATACTCGGAATACTGAATATTTTTTAGTCGAGTTTACTTGTACGCAGTAAAAGTCAAGTTAAATATTTTAGATTTAAGAAAACTGGTATTTTAAATCTGCCCTTGTGAAAATTTTTCGGACTTTTCTCTAAAAAACCCTTAAGAACTCTGAGAAAGTCTTTAGAAGTCTTTGGAAGTCTTTTTCCGAAAAAAGTCCTAAAAATTTCCACAAGGGTGAGAATACCAAGTTTTTCAACAGGACTAAAACTAAATTCTATGTTACCATAGCAACCGTGACGGTGGCGCCACTATTTTGTCATTTCCCTCCAATCTACAGTGTACGCGTGTTTTTTAGTTTACCTCGTGTCTGAGTCTACTTATCTAAGTATTTATTTATGTAAATTAAATAATTTACAAATAAAAGTATTAATCAATATTATTACTACCCCTTACTTCCTTACTTACATGGATTCTTGGGTACAAGAGAAGTTGTCAGAGTGGAATTTATCATCTCTCCAACAAATCTTTGAAGGTAATTATTTTCTAAATATTGTTCAATTAATCATTCAATTAATTATTGATTGTATAGTTATAATAATTATTTAATTTTTTTACAATAGCAAATCCATGATTTTATTTATAACTATCATAATTATAAATATTAAATTTATAATTTTTCATACTTATTGTGTATCGTTTAACCTCTTTTTCTCATTTTTTAATAATATTTTAATTCTGTGTGAAATTAGGCGGTTGATAAAAAATTTTTCATTATTGACATTTATATGAAAAAATAAGGATAATTCTTTTCTATTGTAGATGAAGAGGTGAATGAAATTGCATTTAAAAATCTCAACGAAGAAATAATTTAAAAATTAATTAAAAAACAGGTCCTCAGGTTAAATTTTTAACTAGATGGAAGAGAGAATTTGAAGTAATAATAGAACCTGTAGGATTATTTATTCATTTTTTTCATAACAATTATTTGCGTGTTTTAAACGGAATCACAAATTTTCTTTCTTTTTATTTATTCTGTAGGTTGTGGTTGAGAATGTTGATAGACGTCAAAGCACTTCAGAAGTTAACATTGCTAATTTTGATTTGACAGGTATTGACTCGTTTTATCTACCTTTCATAATTTAGTTAATTATAAAAAACTACTTGTTTCATTAATTTTTAATTATGCATTGTTTTCTAATTCTTGTGTATTTTTCTTTCCTTTTTTTTTTTTGACAATTCTAGTTGACGATGACTCAAGCTTTCCATTATCTCTTGAAATTGAGAAATCTTTCGCAATCGAATCTCAAAATTTTGATTTTAGTAAAATCGACAATGCAGATCTGAGTGTTGATCTTAGGGATCCCATCACAGATCTTGTTTCTGTGTTGAGAACTTCGGCGACTGGATTTTCAATTCTAAGTCATTATAAATCGCATAGAAATTTACCGGAAGATTTTAGAAACAACTTGGTAAATTTTATAATTAGCATTGAAATATGTACATCTCCTGAATTAGTGTAAGATTTATTGTTTTTCAGCAATTTTAATTCAATTTTTTTTTTTTGTTTAGAAATCCCTCTATATTCTATTGCAAATTTTGTTTTTTTTTTTACAAACTTGAGTCGTTAATTTGTTCTTTTATTTAATATTTGTCTTAATAACCAAAGACAAATTTGCCATATAGACAAATTTGGGAATTAGGGAAATAAAGGATAAAGGGAAAGGGAGGACCTTTACTCGGTAGGAATTTTCGGTAACTGAAAAAAGTAACACATTTAATTATTTACAGGATATCTCCAGCTCGTTTTGTGGAGCTAAGCCAATTGGTCGTCGATCTTTTTCCTACGGAAGTTAAGGAAACTTATAACATTCCCTATAGTTACGATAAAGCTACTAAATCAAAAATATTGCCAAAAGGAAAGTTTCAGTCTAAATACAATAATGGGCATCGTGCTAATTTGTTGGCTAGTGAAGCTATTGTGAGAAAAACTGCTACGAAACGAAAACGGAATGAAATTTCTGGGTTTGTGCATTTAGGTTTCACAAGTGACTTAAAGTCAGAGTTAACATATGAAGAGTATGCAGAGAAAGTGAAGTGGCTGAAGGAAAACATAGACACTTGGGCTGAAGTGAAAAAGTTATGGGCTGATACTTCTAAGAAAAGGATTTCACACTTACTCGCTGATACCTCTATGAATCATTACATTGAGTCCTTGACAGTCCTCAAACACGTGACCAATGGTCCTCAATTGGTAAGATTTATACGATTGTATTTATTACTGTTTTTTATATATTTTTAATTTATTAATTTTATCACTAGATTGATATTGATTTCTTAACCATCCATCCGAAGAAAACCTCGAATTTATCTCTAAACTTCGATTTATTTGCAAAACAACTAGTTTCTTATTCAAGTAATAAAAAGAGAAAATCGGAAGTAATACAGCTTCTCTTCAAAAAAATTTCTTTATTAAGCCAGAGTGAAGATTTAAATTCTGCAGGTAAGAATCTATTAAACTCATATTTTATTGTTGATAATAATAATTAATTTTTTGTGTATTATTTATTTAGAGCTTAAAAAAGTTTCTATTTTGAAACTCTTGCCACTTTTACTTCCTGCACCTTGACCTTTTCAAAGTGTAACAGGTACTTTGTCACTATGGCGACCGAGTAAAGACTAAGTTCAAAAAGGATTTATACTGCACGTTGAAGATGAATTAAATTTAAGAGCTGAATTAAAAAATCGTAGAGATAATTTAAAAAACTATGGTTTAACGGGACAACCGATTGTTTCAGTTGTTGGTATGAGTAAAATAGAATCATATAACGTCCACATTAACAACATTACTTATCAACTTGCGTCAGTTCTTGAAGCTGTAGACATTGCTTTCAAAAGTTTTTACGCTTTTCAATTATCACACCCAAAAGAATCTGAGTATTCTTGGAGGGTTCTTCAACAAAAAATTTATGGCATCAAAGGAGAAAAAGACGGACCAGTATTGCCGTGTATCCGTACTTTTATAACAGATTTGAATAACAGTAAAGTTTAGTCTTATTTATTATTAATTTAATTTATTTTTAATTGTTCTTATCTTCTCATTTGTTTTTAAGTTTTTTTTATAAAAATGCCTGTTTGTTTTTTGTGTCGGCAAAATTTTGCAATAAATATTTTAAAGCATCATTTTGATTCTGTTCATTATATTAATAACAAAGATAAAAAATATAGTTGTGGAGAAAATTCTTGCAATAGATCTTACAACAACTACTGTTCATCCCAACAGCACTGGACTAAGGAGTACAATCAAACTTTGGAACTCAAAAAATTTGAAATTAGAACTTCTTTAATTCCTATTAATAAGTCAAAAGTGTGCCTTTCTGGATCAGCTAGTAAACAAGAAAAATTAATTAAAAGTTCAACACAGAGTCTGTCGTTAGATAAAAATCAAAACACAAATACAAAACTACAAGTTTTTAAAAGTTTGCAAGAAGATATTTTAAATACTAGCCTTAAAATGTACAAAACTCCTGCAGTGTCACGCAAACAAGTTCAGATTTTCGGTAAGTTTCGCTTATAACAAACTAAGGGTAGCCCATCCTTACAATAACAATACATACAAGTGTAAAGTTAATCAATAGTCGAAACTCGCAAATAAAGGGGACCTGATTTCTTATTGGTTAAAATTAAGGCGCGCGCATAGCGCGCTATTCAAATTTCTAGTATAAGTAAAATTGAGAAAGAAAGGCGAGAAAATTTACTGTAAAATAGTTTAAAAGTTATTAGAGTGAATTGAATGTAAAATTTAATATCTATCGAAACGATCATCCATTAATGACATTAAATGTCCGAAAATTACATCACGATTAAAATTTCGATTAATTGACATATTGTTCAAAAAAAATTTTTAAAATATGTGTATTACTGATCGAAAATTTAATGACAAAATTGATTGCTGATGACTGTTGATAATGTAAATTTCGGGAAGAAGTCGATTACCTACAGACCGATTAGTTAGATTACCGGTGACTTAGATCCTGATTACCGAGATGTCTGTAACCCAGAATCCGATTACCCAAATTATCTGTGACTGCCGTGACTTGAGAACTAAAAAAAAATTCAAATTTTGCTTTATTAAATAATGACTTTTGTTAGATTGTACGGCACTACCCTAAATATTGATATTTTTGACATCGTGTGCCAAAATGTAACTTCCTTGATGGACTTTTAGAAGTTCGCATTTTGAGTTCAACTTTTAATAGGAGTTGTGTTAGGACATTTTCTGAGATATTTTGAAGGGAGAGGATTTATTCGATTTTCATAGAATTTTTAACAGCAGATTTAATTGGGCACTTCCGGCCAATTTTGAATTTTCAGCGGAAATGCCCAAACTAAGTTTCTGCTAAAAAATTCTATGAAAATCAAACAAATCCTCTCCCTTCAAAATATCGCAGAAAATGCCCCAACACACGGAGAGAAAAGAATAGATCTTATTCTATGTTAGAATGGTAATCATTACCATCCCTGATTAAAAAAAAGTATTGAAAAAGATTGAAAATGAATGTAAATGAATCCAAACGAATTCGCCCAATGCAAACTGTATCTCTATATATACATACAATATTGATATACAGTTGCATAGGTCAATACTTTTTTTTAATCAGGGATGTTACATAGTAACGCAAATTTTTGTGAGAATGATCTTTTTACAATTTTTTAAAATGTAGGTGTAGTTTTTCTAACTTAGAATATCTATATGTAATAATCTGTTGTGTGTGTAAATATTGAAACACTAAATTTTTGCTTCTTTGAAAAATTTAATTCTCTAGGCCACTAGACCTCGCGGATAAAGAATAATCGCCTAGATTTCGTTATAATTTTGGTCCACTGCCCTGGGATATTCCGCTCCCGTATATTATTGATTGTCTTTGTTTTTAATAGATTTATTAATTAATTTATTAGACAAAAGTTCCCACGTGTGCCAGTTAACTTGTTTTAATTACTTACAAATTTTACTGCAAAGATGGTCCTTTGTCCTTGATTAGTTTTGTAGATGGTCGTGTGTAATTACACAGAGTGGATATTGATAGTTCATAAATGAAGATTCGTTGGCGAATAAAATTATAACAAAACTTAACTTTATTTCACCAAACTAACACTTTAATTAAATTTATTATATCCGGTAACGAAATACAATAAATTGGTTGTATGAATATTTTACTTATTTTCGAGATTATGATTAGTTAATTATTAATAATAAACGTAATGATATTTATTTAACATAAAATAGTAGTAATAGTAGTATTATAAACTTATTAATTAGAAGATAATATTTTATAGGTTTTTAGAAGCTTTGGTGAGTAATCACCTAATAGTGGTAATAGTGGTATAGTGGTAAATTGACTAAGATAAATCTAACGTGGTGGTTGACACCGGGGGATAGATCGAAGTGTCGATCACCGCTCAAATATTGGGGTTTGTGACCGTTTTCCCCTCCTCGTGTCGTCTTGTGACGTCACGGGACTACCTATTATTTTAGCTAGTGTCGGTAACGAAAATTTCGGGTGGTGGTTCGCCAGGCTGATAAAGTCGGGACATTTTGTAGTGTCTCAATATATGTGTGACAAGTAAATCCAGAAAATATACCCTAAAATGTGTAATGATTTGAATAAATAAAAAAAAACTGATAAACAAATGGAATTAAAAATATAAAAAAATCATTTTTGAGTAGTCCAATATTTACTATATAAAATTGTCTTGAATCATCAAAGCCGTAACTTCAATAGCTTAACAGATATAATCATTAAAAGATTCAAATAACGAATTTGAAAAAAAATAAATGTTTATAGAAATTGAACTATAATAGATCAGGCATATGAAAAATTTATTTTATGAATCAATAAATTGTCCAAAGGATCGTCTTTATGTTTACAATGTCTATAACGTTTTTAATGTCAAAGACCGTATTATCAATAGTTTAAAAGTTATGACAATTTATAAGTTGATAAAATAGTTGACCGCTTCAACTTAGATGGGGTAAAGTATTTTAAAATTCAATAAAAATAGAGAAAATTTATTTGTATGTTTGTTTGTAACCGACTTCTTTTAGCGCGATTTTGATCCACCAAGCGATCAGATTTCGTTCAAAGTTTGTAGATTTATCGAGGACCGATGATAATACACTAATTTGATAAAATCTTTTTTTATTTTTTTAATAGAATTTTTTTATTTTCACTCGTAATTTTATCTGTTTTTTTTTGTCTTAATTTACTTTCATAAAATAGATCTCACAGTATAGGTATCAATCGATTCGGAATTTCATGAATACTAATATGATTTATTTAAACAAATAGAAAAAATAAAAAGTTCTCCACATGATAGGATATCTTTATGATTCATGAAATTCTGAATCGATTGATACCTATACTGTGGAATCGATTTTATAAAAGTTAATTAAGACTTAAAAAATTACAAAAAAAAATACAAAAATAATTAATAACTCCGAGTTTTTGAGCGGCCGCTTACTATTGTGATTATTTGCCTCACATGATGATTATTGCCCCCATTTTTCTCCGACAGCAGTTTGAGGGGAATGGCGCACGCTCGATGTCTTGGGTCCGGACTTCGAGTCCCCGTAGAGCTCATATTTTTTTAAACTAGTAACCTGTATTTTTGTATTAAAAAAATTTTTTTTTCAAAATGTTATTTCTCAGGTCGATTATTTTATTGTCGAAAAAATGTATTTATGCAAATAAAATTTTTTTTTTTATTTTAACTATTTTTGCGTAGTTTTCAAGATATTTTAATTTAAAGCTTAACGCTAAAACGCTGTTTTTTAAACAAAAAAAAAAACCAACACTTCCCACATACACACAAATGTTAAAAAAATTAAAAATTGTTAGGATAATTTTACCTCGCTGAAATAACTGGATTAAAAATAAATAAAAGTGATTGAGGGGAAAAATTTTCGAACCGATAATGCTTTTTCAATAGTATGAGTGTATTAAATAAAAGTAAAAAGATGTAAAAGTTTAAAAAATTTTACTTTAAATACTGCACAATGTAACAGTTATTGTAGTGACCATTGACGAAGACAGATGGCGCTACAGTAGAAGTTTCTCGCATGTGCTTATACATAGGGTAGTTTCAATATATAAGAATTGACACCAGGGACCCTCAAGGCGGTCCAACAAGTCATGGTTGGAAACCTGTAAAGGCTCGACGATGCGATTGACGTCTTCAATTACGAGTAAATGGAGTACTCTAACGAATTGAACTCAAGAGCCTCGGGGAGATGGGCCCTTATCGGGGAAGAAGTAATGCAACTTCCATACCGTTAAGGGGTGTGCTTTGAATAGCTTTACAGTAATGTATCGCTGTCAGCACATGAGTAATTACCATTCGCCGTCGGCACATGAGTAATTACCATCTCGTTCCTCGTCGAATGAGGAATCCTTTTGTCATTTTCAATCATTAACTTGTTTCTTTATCAATTAATTCTTTTTTTTTCTCAACGTATTTATTAAAGCTTCAATTTTTGAGCTAACGGCTTAAATGGCTAATGAAATTAGAATGATTCAATAACATTGAAAACTTCATAGAGATTAAATTTAAATTTGCGCGCGCGCCTGAGTTTAGGGTTTGCATATATTTTCATGCTTGTGCTATATTTGACGAATCACGTTACGAATAGTTTGCTTACATGATATAATTTCATATTTTTCATCTAAATTATAAAAGTGGATTTAATAATAAATAAATGTAATAAAAATAATTTGCGGCAAAAAATGAAAAAATTTTTTTTGTTATAGACAATCTTAGCTTTTGATATTAAAATAAATGAATATTTTACAGTAATTGATCATTTTTGGTTGAGTTTTTTATTATCAGAAAATCAAATCGCTCAAAAATTTTTAAGATTAAATCTGTTTTGTAATTTGTAATAAGTAATATCTTGAATAAATAATATCAGCGCTTGCTTTTCCGATTAAAAAAAAGCTATTTGTCTAATTTAAAATTACGCGTGAGTGTTTTTTACAAATGAAACTGTTATTGATGATAATTAAACTTAAATGAAAATTATACTTGGCACACGCAAAATATCCTGTCGCACGCAAATTCACTGTTAAAATTGCTCAAATTAAAGTAAATAACAAAAAGTATACAATCTAACTTTTAATATTAAAGGAGTGAGATTGACATCACAAAGTTTATATTTTTAACGACGGCAAAAATAATTAATTAAAATTGAGCTGTTTAATTTTTTGTCTTGATTGTTTCCAATAAATTTATGTTTTGCTAATTAATATTAATTAATTTGTATTCATTATTCGAAAAATATTTGTTTTTTTTCTTTTAATTTTTTATTTATTTTTAGGGACAATATATGCGATAGCTTATTGCATTAGATGCACAATATACCATTAATCTTAATAGTTTATTTGATTCGTTTTAAGTTATAAACAATATTATCAAACAATAAATCGCACCGAAATCAAGAATCAATAACTTCCTATTTTTTAAAGTAATTTGCAAAATAAGATAATTTTACCAATTATATCTAACGCAAAATTAATAAATAAATTTAATAAACAAATAAAATTATAAATCCTTTTATGGAGTGTTGATATTTCGATGCAGTAATTAAAAATACGAAATTAAAAATTTCATGAGTTTATGTCGACGTCTAATGGGAGAATAGAGACACTATAGTGTTTTTGTAAAATTATCTTATTTTTCACCCGTGAACTAGGTTACTGTAAAATATTAATGCGACTAATTAAAAGAATAAAGACAATTTTGTGACAAGCATATTTTTTTACTTATAAAGGAATTTTATAGTGAAATTGAATATGATCCAAGAATTGTTGACCTGTTTTATCCGTCTAGTTTAGTTGATTTTTGTAATTAATTCCGTGATTTTTAAAATTTGAAAAAATTTTTCAATGAAAGCGTTTCGGCTCTTTTTCTTTAAATAATTTTTAAGCCGTAAAAGTTAACTTAAATCTGTTAAATTTACTTTATAGTCCACATCATTATCTTCAATTTAAGCTATTATTCGTCGACTTTTGATACTTTTTTCAATTTATTTCGTTTATTTTTCAGCTGTTACAAATTATCTTTTTTAAGTAGATGTCTTTGAATATCTATTTTTTGTAGTCGGTCTCATATCGTTGTTTGCAAAAATATAATAAAAACTAAATTTTAGAATATGATTGCCTTTTAATAACGAGTTTTATTTCACATACAAACAAGAAATCTACCTATTCATATCGGGTGCGGCCGAATGGCGTTTTTTTTTAGGACAATTATCTTATATTTAGTACGGTCAATTGATTTTGAATCTATACTTCTTAAAATTTTGCATTTATGACTGAACTTAAGTGAACTTTAAGAGATTTTAAAGTATCACAAGATAAAATTTATATTTTAAATCAATATAAATTTTTTTTATTTAACTAGATACAATGTATCTTGCATAAATATTGTTTTTAACGGCTGTATAAGGATAAAATTTCTTTCAATGAACTTTGAATAAATAAATAAAAAATTCTAAGAAAATTTCATTTCATGAAAGGTTAACGTTTTATATCCTATTTATATAGTCCTTAAAAAAGCTATGGCATATATTGTCCATAAAAACAAATAAAAAATTTGGAAAACGGTTGACCCTAAAGGCCATACCTGCAACTTCCCGCTAAATTTAGTTATTACGCGCTTGCCATTTTGCCGCTTTTGCGATGTTTTTGAGCACTTCGATTTCAAAAATTTATTGTCATATTTTGAGCTCTCTAAGATAAAAAATAAGCTGTTTGATACTTTTGAGCTCTTCGGGCCCAGAAGTCTAATAAGAGTTTGATGAAAAACGATTTTTTTCATTTTCAAACTGCTATAACTTTGAATTGTAAATGTAAGCAAACTATTCGTAAATTAGCTCAAAAGTTAAAGCTTTAATAAATACGTTGAGAAAAAAAAAGAATTAATTGATAAAGAAA
>JZSA01002986.1:0-13599 GCA_000956155.1 Cotesia vestalis | reverse complement strand
TAAATAAATAAAAATTAAAAATATTATTCGGGTTAAAAAAAAATATTTTTTTTTCTTGCCCTCCAAGCGGACACACGGAAAAAAAATTCTACGAAAAAATACGATGTTGACATCGCATTTTTTTATTTTACTTCCTAAGGAGTGCGATATAATATTAAAATTTTAATGAAAAATGTATCACCTACTTCGACTCATCTCCATTAGCAAACAGTCTCAACGCATCAGAGTTATTAAAATCAATTTTAACCATTTTAATAGACTATTTAATATAATCTATATATTTATAAATTTCCAGGTTATTAAATAAATTCAGTGTAAAAATAAACAATAGAAATTTTTTGTTATTTGAACATAGGAATTAATGAGAAAAAAAAAAATCTTGTAACTAATTTTATATCAATTACTATTATAAAACGATTTAAAAATACACTTAAGAAATTATTTTGAAATTTGATCAAAAATGTTGGAAATAGCTTGCTATATAATAAAATAACAATTAAATTTAAAAATTATTGATTAAAAAAATTTTTTCATCAGGTGCCTTAAATTAAAAAGCTTTAAATAAATTTTTAATTAAAAAATTTTGAATAAAATTTATTTTAAAAGTACCCAAATTATGTATAGTGTCATAAATATCAAAAAATCATCAAGTCAAAATTTTATTATTTATAATCCGTAATTTTGGGCAGTCACTATGTTGCTAATTTTCTTTATTTTCTTAATTATATACACTAAGAGAATAAATTTTTAAGATTGTTGGTAAAAACTCTAGAACAATTGTAGGTAGAAAAAAATTTTTCAGATCAAAATAACTTACAAATGAATCAACCGATTTTGACATGTAAAGACACTACCCAATTTATTAAATATATATTAATATATTTAATAATCTAAAATATGACTCTACCCGGTAGAGCCTTTGGCGCGTTACCAAACGATCCGGGTTCGAGTCCCGGTCTGAGCTGTCCGAATTATTTTTTCGGTTACTGAAAATTCCTACTGAGTAAAGGTCCTCCCTTTCCCTTTATCCTTTATTTCCCCAGTTCCCAAATTTGTCCTTAATGACAAATTTAGCTATGAATTCTATTTTCAGAGATAATTTTAAATTTTTGAAAAAATGCACTTGTAGATTTTTTAATTTCTTACACGCGCATTTTTTCATTTTTATGATATGAAATGTTCTTATGAAATCTACTTCCATTTCGGCTGCCGAATGGCACTTTTTTTATTTTTTCTATTTGTTTAAATAAATCATTAGTATTCATGGAATTCGGTATTGTTTGATACCTGTATTATGGAAATGAATTTTTTTTTTGTTAACTAATGATTTGTTTAAACAAATGAAAAATATTTTAGTAAAAAGAGTTCTCCACACGATAAGATATCTTAACGATTCGTGAAATTTGGAATCGTTTGATACCTATATTGTGGAAATGAATTTTTTTTTGTTAACTAATGATTTGTTTGAACAAATAAAAAAAAATACAAGAAAAAAAAAGTTTTCTACATGATAGGATATCTTTACGATTTATGAAATTCCGAATCGATTGATACCTAAACTGTGGAATCGTTTTAATGAAAGTTAATGAAGACAAAAAAAAACAGATAAAATTACAATTAAAAATAAAAAAATTCTATTAAAAAAATAAAAAAAGATTTTATCAAATTAGTGTATTGTCATCGGTCCTCGATAAATCTACAAACTTTGAACGAAATCTGACCGCTTGGTGGATCAAAATCGCCCTAAAAAAATTTTCTCTATTTTTATTGAATTTTAAAATACTTTACCCCATCCCCTTTGACGATTCAAGACAATTTTGTATAGTAAATATTGGACTACTCAAAAATTATTTTTTTATATTTTTAATTCCATTTTTTTATCAGTCTTTTTATTTATTCAAATCATTACACGTTTTAGGGTATATTTTCTGGATTTACTTGTCACACATATATTTACATACACAACAGATTATTACATGTAGATATTTTAAGTTAGAAAAACTACATCTACATTTTAAAAAATTGTAAAAAGATCATTCAATTCCGGAAATGTTTTCCAGGCTGCACTACTGGCTAAAATTTCAAGTTTTTGCTTTGACAAACGTTAAGTAATAAATTTAAAATACTAAAATGGAAAGAAAATAGCAAGAACAAAATAATTATTGGCGTTAGGTAGGAATATAAGGACAATAAAATCCGGAAAATATACCCTTAACCGTGTAACAATTTGAATTAGATCAGGAATTGCCGAATGTCCCACGACTACTGTGATCTTAATGTTAATTTTTAAATAAAAATTCTTTCCGTGTAGTTCGATCAATTCAAACTTAAATATTTTTTGTGAAGCTTAAAAAACTGCATCGAATTTCGCTAATCGGGTGGAAATCGGTTTATTCATTTAAAAGTTATTGTGGTTTGAAAATTCAAAAAATAGTGTTTTATTGAACTTTTATTAGACTTCTAAGCTCGGAGAGTTCAAACTCACACGATAATTCTATTTAGGAGCTCAAAGCGCTCAAAAACGTCATAAGTGTAATTTTGAGTATAAAATTAGCGGGAAGTTGGGGGGTGGCCTTTAGGGTCAACCGTTTTCCTATTTTTTTTTTTTTTTTTTTTTTGAGAAATTGTATTTTCTTAGAGTAAATGATTTGTAATCTCTTAAAAAGATTATTATAATTTAGGAAAAAAAGTTTGCTTTATTTAATTTCACGTGTAAAAAAAAATTGTCCCAAAAATTTCACAAGCGTGGACATCCAAGCGTAACACAACGAGGGAAATTTTTGGGACAATTTTCGAACATTACATAAATAATCGGAAATTCAAAAATATACCGGATAAATATCAATCAATAGAGTATACCACTCTCTTCATTAAATAGTATATGATTCACGTTTTAGTATCGAATAATAATAAAACTCTAATGACCATTGGGTATACTCGATGCTTTAGCTATCAGTGATAAAAATTGAAGCTATTAGAGGCTTTATCTTAAAATTTTTATTTATAATCTATTATTAATCACTTTAAGCTATGTTTTAAAAACCTACACTATTTTATGCTTTTAAATCCATATTGAAAACTTGAACGTGGCTCTGGCCGAGTATTGATTCAAGTAGTCATAAATTTTCACAAAATTTTGCAGAGTTATTTGATTTAAAATCGAGTTATGTCTGTCCAAAATACATTTATAATCGATACCTGGAAACTGTTAGGTAATATTAAAAGTTTTGAGTTGAAATCAAGAAATTAAGAATGAAATTGAAGTGCATTTTTTTCTTTGTGTTAAACATCTGTTGTGGGTAGTTTAATTATTTAATTTTTTTGTTATAAGTTTTATGACTTTTCTATATCACCAACTTGTAAATTAAATATTTTTGTTACATTCAGTGTCTTTGGCATCAGATTTATTAATAAAACCAGATGATAAAGAAATTACCATCAATGAAGGTACTTTATTACAAATAAATTGTACAGGTTCAAAAAAAATGGATTTCTTTTATTCAAAAAATCTTGCAGAATTGGTAAGTAATAGATAAATAAAATTAAAGAAAAATGTTTAGTTTTGATTTAATTAAATTTTTTCTAAAGATTATATGATTGATCAATGCTATGTTAGTAGTATGACAATATTGTAAACTTTCTACATCTAAACATCACAAACAAATCACTAAACGACATTATTCGACTGGAAACATTGCGATAATGTTATTAGTATACAATAATATTTTTTTTTTCATTTTTAAATAGAATATTCTACTCAAGGAAATTTCAAAACAGGAAGATAATGATGGAAACTTCAGTACAATAATATTTAATCGACAAAACGCTAGTTATAATGATATTGGATGGTACGGTTGTGTCAGCAATAAATATAGCTACTTTCATCTTACAAGAATACCAGTCACACCCAATTTACTTAATGACCCAAATATTAGATGGATTTATGTTAACGTCAAATGTAAAAATACAATATAGTTTTTTTTTTTTTAATTAATTAAAAACAAAAAATTTGAACTAAACGTTTATTGATTTAAATTATCTTATAGCTATTTTTTGTTGAAGTGGTGTATTTTAATTTTTCCTTAAAGAGATCCTCGTAATAGATTATAAAACGTCTACCTTCTCAGCACTTATTTCTTCAAACCATGATCAACAATTATTTGTAATTTCATCTTCAGAAATTTTTTCTTCCTCTTCTTCCTTCACTGGCATTTCTTCTTTTTCTACTTCTATATCTTCAAGAGTTTCGGTTTCATCAACAATAACTGTTTTCTGTGGCTTAACAGCTGATGAAATATTGGCGTACTCTATTTTACTTCTATTCGACGAAGTAAAACCGGCAATTTCAGTCATATAGAAGTAATAGTTATGCGAACTAGTTGGTGAAGTCTAGATCATGGGAATTGTAAATTTCAAGTTTTCTATGTTTTTGGTTTTTTCCCATCGTGTCAATATAATATTACATCGACTACAAACAAAGTGTGGGACCCAGGAAGAATCCAAATTTGTAATTTGAATGCAAAAGCATTCTTCATAATTTTGTTTTAATCTATCTAAAAACGTTCTGCGGTTTTGTACCTGCCATGACGGCACACACGCCGTTAACCCAGGGACTCTGCCAGATAATTTTGTTGCCCACCGTCACCCTGAGGAGGTGCCCTGGTTGCAAGTACAAGCGATCATGCAATTAAATAAAGTCTGCACATCGAAGAAGTTGAAATCCCAACACGATGGCAAATTTTTACTAAATAAAGGGAAAGGTGGAAGCAGAGGTATCTACGCCGTAAATCATTTGAGGATGAACCAGTACAATACCCTCAAAAACCGCTGGGACTCTGCCAGATAATTTTGTTGCCCACCGTCACCCTGAGGAGGTGCCCTGGTTGCAAGTACAAGCGATCATGCAATTAAATAAAGTCTGCACATCGAAGAAGTTGAAATCCCAACACGATGGCAAATTTTTACTAAATAAAGGGAAAGGTGGAAGAAGAAGTATCTACGTCGTAGATCATTTGAGAATGAAGCAGTACAATACCCTCGAAAAACCGTTAAAAATCCAATTTGTGTACATTCTTGGATCTTAATCTTGTATTTTGTTAATAAAAAATACAGGAAATTTATTTCATTGTGTTAAAAAAATTTTTTTCCATTTGTTCAGCAGCAATTTTCTGCTATTTTATCTATTTTTTGGGCTCAATTTATTGCAGAATCAGATTAAGCAGATTAATTTACATGAACATCTTTGTCAATCTGGGTCTGTAAAAATTTTTTGTACAAAGACAATCACAATTTTTAACAATTTTTGCATTTTTTAAGAATATTTTACAATTTTTATACAATTAAAACAGTTTATGATTAAAGTACGATCGAAATTAGTATTAAACAGATTAAAGTACATGAAAATTATGCTTGCCTTAGATGTCAAATTTTTTTTTCTTGCCAAAATATCGAATTTTCGCTATTTTTTTGGAGTTTTTTGGAATTTACTCGAAATTGAAAGCTGGACGGCCTAAACTGACTCGAAATTGGTATTCAGCGGGTCGAAAAACATACCCTTAGATAAGTAGCGCCCGGTGTACAGACAATTTTTTTTTGTGTGCCGGTGTTATTAATTAAAAATCAAATTTAATTCGTCAAAATATTGATCATAAATTTTATTTGGAAATTAGCAGACTTGTTCAAACTTTTTGTTTTATGACAATAAATTTAAAAATCAAGGATTAATGAGAATCATCCATACAATTTTTTAAAATCTTTGATTGCGACTATTTTTATTTATAATTTTTATAATAATCGGTTTTAAAAAAAGGAAAACTGTAATGACGATTTATATCTTGTCAATAGAAGCTAACTACTGTTACCATACATTTTATGGTACTACTCAATGTAAAAGAAGAAAAATTATAGTAGATAATAAATTTAAAAAGAGAAACAAACGCACAGCACAAGCAGAAATAAAAAAAAAGAACTGCGAATTTAGCGAATAATTTATTGGAACAAATTAAACATTAATCGGATGTCTGCTAATTTCTGTATTATTTCGAAAATTAAACGTACGTACTCGTCCAGGAATGTCAGTAGGATAATACGGCCAGTCATCGCAGGGCTTAGCACATCGGTTTACCATGTCATCAAGTAATTTCAAGTTATCTTCATCATATATTTCTTCTGGCGTAAACTTACTCATTAAATCATCAGATTCAACATCCGAGTAAATCTTATCATTCGAAACTATGTCGATGACTGCTTTTGCAGATTTTTTTTTCACTTAAAAAAACTACCAATATATATTTATAGACTGAGTGACTAGGAATTAATAAAAAAAAAAAAATAGCAGCAATTTCTCATTTTTTTGCACTCATTTTTCACATTTCTAAATCTTCCGAGTTGCATGGATAGGTGAAAAGTGCTTTTTGTTTCTTTAATATTTTTCCGTTAATGTTTATTAACATGCAATTATCCGTTAAAAGTCGGAAAAAGAGGTCACCGTAACATTTCTAAATTATTCATCAACGCTACATTCGAAACTACTTTTATTATTTTCTTCTGAATTATCACACATTGAGATATCCAATTCTGATTCTTCAGTATGCACTTCTTCAGTCACTTATTTACAAATAGGATCAGAACCAGTTTCACAACCATTTTTATTTGAAACATTCCAAAATAGTCCTAAAATGTTCCAGAATTGTCCTGAAATTGTCTCAAAATTGTTCTAAAATTGTCCAAAAAATTTTTCATCAAATTCAAATTTTTCAAAAAAAAATAATCTTTCCTAAAATCTATTGAACAACGTTCAAAATTGTCGTAAAATTTTTCTAAAAATATTTCGAATTTGTTGTAAAAATGATCTAAAATTGTCCAAAAAATTTTTCCAAAGTCTCTAAGATTTGTTTTCAAATAATTAAAAATATGTTTTAACATTATAAAAAAAATGTTTCACATAAGATTTTAAGGATAAAATTTTAACTAAAATGTTTCAAAGAATGCGCATTGATTCCAATGCCCTCTTCACAGATGACTATCCTCTTATTTCGACTGTTCAATATACTATTTTTAAATGCTTAAGAAAGGATTATAAGAAATCATTTTTCACCAACATTGAAAAAAGTCAAACAGTTCGAGGATCTCTTTAATATCATCACATTTATTGTTAGTTTTATAATTTAATTTTTTTGGTTAACTCTTATGACTGATAAAAATAATTTTCAGCAACACCATCAATACGAAATAAGGAAACAAACATTGGTTACTATTTACAAAATACGAAAAGGCAATTTAAATGTGAAGCTTATGGATATCCATTGCCGTCTATAGAGTGGAATTACTCAGACAATTTTAATGAATTAATAATCAATTCTACAAGAAATATAAGTACTTCGGCTATAAGTATGACAGAAGTCATATCTACTATTCAGTTAATCATAGGACCCTCCGGTAATCTTTCTTGCAAAGCGTGTAATGATTTAGGCTGGAAGTCTCTAGTAACGTTTTACAATAAAAAAAAAAATTTCAAAAAAACCAAAAAAATTGGGAAAATTGCAGTTTTAAATACGAAAAAAAATATATTAAACACGATTGTTAATAACTTAATTTTCATGGACGAAATATGATCTTAGATTTGAAAAATTGACAAATTTTTTCAATCTTTAAAAAATAGCTTAAAAAGAGAAGGTACGTTACCATATTTTTGAATTTCATACCGTAGTTCGTTTGTATCGAATTTTCTTATCTCCAAATGACCTACTTAGTGCTTGCCGGACCGATCCCTAATGACCTACGCCGTACGATTGATAGGTGGTTCAACATCTCATCATTCTTATAAGCTAATCCTAGGTAGTGATTGAGTATTATGACTTGTTATTTGTTATTTACATTATTTATGTTATTTAATGCTGTTTATTGATGGAAAATAACTAACTTTTACATTATTTATGATTCATTGAATACTATAAAAATTAAAGTCTAACATGTGCTCATTCATAATATATTGATTTCGAAATGATCGTTTGAGCGTAGTATTAAAATTGATAAAAGATAAACGATGCCTCGAATTGATTGTTACAAATATAAATTAAAAGTTAGTTAAAGTAAATATGTAAGACGTTGTTGTTTTTTAATACGTCAGTCTCATTTTTGTAAAACTGAAAATAGAGGAGCAAGGGACTTCTGTGATACTGATGATACTGAAAAGTAGGAATCTGTATATTGACTGAATGGTTAGTGTCCATGATAAATTACCGACCATATTTCCAACGCTTTTTATCATTTGAACATATTTTCAACCCTTCTTATCAACTATTCTAAATATTTATTTTGCAACTTTCGCAAGCGGAACTTTATTTTTTTTTTAAATCATCCAAGTGCCATTCTAAATCGAATGACACTTAGATATTATATAATTTTCGAAGACTGCTGAAAAAATTTTACCAAAAAGGCCCTTGTTGACTAGACTACATACCCTATATTACGTCTTAATACTCACGCCTGAAAAGTAAATTGTACAAAATAGATTTCGCACAAAAACGTAAGAAGGTCATTCATTCAGTAGATCTTACTCTTCACATTTCTTTCATACTGGGGGCCTTATGTGAAAATCGATTCTTAAGGAGTAAAATAAAAAAAAAAAAAATTGTGTGTCAGCTCCGACGCACGACTGGAGTTTACTCCTTAAGTACGATTGTCAAAACAGACGCAAAAAAAGCTTATTTAACTGAAATTAACTAAAAAAAGATTGATACTGTATGAAAGGGTAAATTAACAAATTAATGAAAATAATATACATGTATTTGAATTTTTTCGGTTCGCATTGTTTAGGACCTACTCACATTCGGCTACAGAAAAAACACTATAAGATGTTTTGCCATCAGTAAGAGTGAGAGAAAGCATTATAAAGTATAGGCAAAGTAAGGGTACACACTACCCACGATCTAGCTGCACTGCTCATACCAAATTAGAAAGTTGCGCACGATAGGTTGCGCACCAAAAACGTAACGAGGTCATTCGTTCAGTAGATTTTACTCCTCACATTTTTCTCATACCGGGCGCTTTATATCAAAAAACCGATTCTTAAGGAGTAAACTCCAAAAAAATTTAATACAAATTTATCAAAATTTTAAATGCCAATAGCTTTTAATATTCTAAGCTCCTCAAGAATACATAAAGTTAATTGTTCACAATTATACATTTTATACAGTGTTTGCAATACAATTTTAAAGACCGACATTAATTAATAACTATGACGTTTAATTAATTTAAGATAATTAAAAATTAATACTTTTTCGTCAGTCAAAACTTAATACAAATGATAAAAGTACTTTTTCCAAATGATTCTTAGTCAGTTTCCCAGCAACTTGTTTGCTTGATAACATACAAGTTTCCTGATGAAGATATTTGAACAGCAGGTTTTATCAAAGAAGATTCTTGTGATCAGGCATGAGTCTTCAGGCCTGATCAGATATGAAAAATGACCGGGTCTGATCAGACCTGTTTATACCTGTTCATCTCTGAAGTGTTAACTACGCTCAGGCCTGACCAGGCCTGTCCATGCCTGATCAGACCTGTCCATGCTTGTTCATGTCTGAAGTGTTAAATACGCTCAGGCCTGACCAGGCCTGTTCATGCCTGATCAGACCTGTCTATGCCTGTTCATGCCTGGCCAGGTCTGTTCATGTATGTTCATCTCTGAAGCGGTAAATATGCTCAGGCCTGACCAGGCCTATCCATGCCTGTTCATATCTGAAGCGTTAAATACCTCAGGCCTGTTCATCCCGGAAAAAAATGATCAGACCTGACCAAGCCTGTTCATGTATGATCAGGCCTGAAATTGGACCTGATTAGGTCTGTTTATGTATGATCAGGCCTGTTTATGTATGATCAGGCCTGAAATTAGACCTGATCAGACCTGTTCATGCCTGCTCATGTCTGATTTTTTTTAGTTCTATTTTTAAAATTAATTTGTTGCGTATGACGCATCAATTTCTATCCCATTAGTAATTTTAAATGTACAACTTTCATTGAAAATATCAGCTTAAGAATAAAGTTTTTGATATTCTATGCCAAAACGATGAAAAAAGTCTGAAATGATTACTAAAAACGTCTTTTGGGGGGTAAAAAACATAGAGAACTTAGAGCAAAATCGAAAGGGGTTGGGTGAAAAATTTGTCGATTTGGCATGGAATAACCCTTATATTTTCAGATGTACCTTATGGATTTGGTATGGAAAAGCCAACTTCTAACGTCGCAGTTGGTGATGTGTTTCAATTGACGTGCTATGCATCAATTTATCGTCATACTAACAATATTAGATGGTTCAATGGAAGTAAACGTATGAGAAACTCTGGTAAATATTATTACAATCTAAACCTGGACAATCAAGTAAAAATTGTATAGATTCTACTAAAGTGTACCCCAATGGAAGATATTAGCTGCTGGTCGACCCTTAATTCCAAAAACTGTACATATACTAGTGTTTTACAAATAGATAAAATTTAACCAAAACAGTTCGTTAGTTAAAAGCTGTTAGCTAAGTCCTATATGAGTTTAGACCAAATAAATATTTTTTTTTAAAGTAGAGAGTCTACTGAGAAAACTGTCGTTTGGTAGGAGTCTTTCAGTTATATAAAAGCTGAGATATAAATTATTAAAATTAAAATATACCATTATTGGTTAAAATTTATGCGCGCGAGTAGCGCGCTATTCAAATTTCTAGTAAATTATTATAATCAATGAAAAGTCGACTTTTTTAAAAATTCAAAAAATTCTCCAGTGACCGGATTTGATTATATCGGGCCAAAATTTTCAGGATCGTCTTCTTTTAAGGTGTACTTTTGAGGAAAAAATCGGCATCAAAATCGTTGACCTAAGGGCGCACATTTTCGTCGAGAATTAATGGATCTGCCCATATATAACATAAATAGATACATAGATTTTTGAACCAATACTATTTTTCAACATTACTCGATGAAATGAAACATATGGTGACAAAATTTTCTTAAAATTACGACATTAGACCGGCTACAAGAGATAGATTTCTAAAGCAATCTATCTAAAAATGTCCCATAAAAATTATCTAATCGATTTTTGAAACAAAATAGCTTTTCATTGCAACAAAATATCTTTGTTCGTTTGTTTAATTGTTGTATCAAAAATATTTAAGTAATTATTATTTCATAACAAAATTTTAGGAAGAATCCACATCCAGCCTACAATTATTAAACATCATTCGTATGTGTCAGAGTTGTCAATTTATAATATAAACCTTCAAGATGCCAATTACTATACATGTCAAGGAGAAACAAAAGATAGTTTTCGGAAGCTTGACATATGTGCACTTAGTGCTTTTGGTAATCTAATTATTAACAGTTATGACAAACATTGACTTTAATCATAATTATGTATCACATAACTATTACTATTTGCAGATGAGGACCTATCATTTATGTGGATTGGAAATTTTTATGAATTAATATTGACATTATTTTGTATATTTATCATCATACAATTTTCGGTTATATCAATTTATTTTTTACTCAAACTGTGGTCTAATGATTTTTAATTATATTCATTTTGTATATTCTATATTTTTTCATCTAACCTGCTTTGAAAATGCGAGTTTCAATGCCTGTTGAGCCTACCGAAACTAGTCAATTTCAGACCAATGCGACTATTGCCGAGCATGAATCAATTATTTCTTCCCAGCGGACAAAAAATGATGATTTTCTGCGCGCGAGATGAAGTTGCAGCCTTATTTTCAATCCCATCAGAGTAACATTTATTTATTTTATACGTTTATGGTTGTCATTCTAACCGTTCACTGTGTTGACATATTATAATTCTGTTATTAAGTATAAATAACAATGACGAAAAAAAAAAAATATTCAATTTACGGATGATGTTTAGTAAAAAATAAACTATTACTTTCTTGAATTGAAGTTTTAAATTTCCTTAATAACTTTTATAATAAATAGTATTTTCGCTATTTGTCTGAATAAACTATCTAGTTCTGGTTGGCTCCAGACATTGAAACTAGCATTTTTAATGCAACTTACATGGAAAATATAATGTGTGTGATGCGGGATGGGACACAAAATCAGACCAAGTGATGCCAGCCCTCGCTTCGCTCGGGCAGCTAACGTCAATCTGGTCTGAAATCACTTTGTTTCATCCCTAGTCACACAATATACTATTGTTAATTATGGATTAAAGTGATGAATCAACAATAAATTTTCAATTAAAAAATCAAAAATTTTACTTTTTCGGCTAATATTTAATTAAAAATCTTACGGAAAGCAAATAAAGTAAGTGACTTCGATCGGCAACCCATACAAAGAATGATGATCGGTCGATTGAATATAAACAAGTCCAATTAATAATACTAAAATTAGATGCTAGATAAAAGACACTTTAAACATTAAACTGTGGTAAAAATTCTGACAGTTTACTTTTTCGGTTATGTCCATTCAGGTTTGTTAACAGCATTTTTTCTTCGATAAATATTTCTCAGTAATTGATAATTTTTGGTTGAGTTTTTTATTATCAGAAAATCAAATCGCTCAAAAATTTTTAAGATTAAATCTGTTTTGTACCACTTCACAGTGGTACCACTCTAAGCTCACTGCATTATTACTGTGAAATTACTATAAATCGATAGTAAAACTGCTGTAACATACATATCGAACCACTGTGAGATAACCATAGAAATACGGTAACCGAATGGAACAAAATCATGGTGATTTCACCGTAATTTTACCATGGTCTCACTATCTTATTACTACAACATGACTGCGCAAGTTCAGCCAGGTGTGGCTCACACATACTTACCGCACATCTCTGTGCAACCATTCATACCACAGACTCTGCAAGACTCATTCGTTCGTTCACCATTCCCTCCATTCATACCTCAAGTTCAGCCTGTTCATCCAATTAACTTGGGAGTGTTTCCCGCACTGAACAATCCTGCTTAGCTTCAGCAACTTCTCCAGTACGCTGCTCTGACACCGCAAACAATAACGCACTTGCATAATGCAAGTTGCATTCATTCGTCCCACAAACACTTGGACCTCAGGCTCGTGCTCAAACACTGCTTCAACTGCTCCAGGGAATGCAAATGAATTTTGAAAAATAAACTTTTTCGACTTATTGGATTAACTTAAAATACTTACCTTGTAACTTACCTTATAACTAAATAATAATAATAATAATACTTACCTTATAACTAAATAATGAATATAAACAATATTTTAAAAGTTGTGTTTTTTTTTTTTTAATTTAATAATTATCCTCAATTCAATTATGTGTAAATGAAGTTAACAATTTATGTGTTCTTTTGAGCTCTCCGAGCTGATTTTACTTTTTGCATGCCTTAAGCGCGAAGCGCGCAAGTACACTGATAGAAAATTTATGTTGACTCAAGAGATATTTTCTTGATCTAAGAATTTATTTTGGAAGACAAATGATTATTTTGCTTTAAGAATTTCTTGTCTTGATTTAGATTTTCTTGGCTTAAGAGCTATATTATCTTCAATCGATACATTTAGTTTTTCAACCAAAATAACATTATCGTTTAAAAAACTTAAAATAATTCATCAAAGTATATTT